>OMLP01018256.1:5483-16025 GCA_900302685.1 Spondyliosoma cantharus | reverse complement strand
GTGTCAGAGCATGTAACACAGGAGGAGAGGGGGGGGAGAGAGAGAGAGAGAGAGAGAGAGAGAGAGGGAGAGAGAGAGAGGGAAAGAGAGTTAGAGGGAGGGAGAGAGAGAGAGAGAGAGGGAAAGAGAGTTAGAGGGGGAGAGAGAGAGGGAGCAGAGCAAAACTAATGCAATGAATGTCAGTGGGAAAGCAGGACAGATGTGGCAGCTGCAGAGGGAGGAAGGGATGGAGAAGGAAGGAGGAGGGGAGGGAAGAAAATGGAGAAATGACAGAGGACAAGAGGCAGAGACAGCAGAGGGAAGAAGGAAGGAGAAAAAGCAGGAGAGGATGAGGGAAAATGAGTCAAGAGGGGAAGGGAAAAGGGAAATGACAGAGAGTGGGAGAGAGGAGAAGCTCAACAAATAGGATTTAAACACCCATATTCCTCCACCCACCTCCACCCTCTCATATGGCCCCGCCTCCATTACAAAATGTGCCTGACTTCCTGTGGCTTCATCTGATGTAGATCACAACCAGCAGCAGAGCCAAAGTGTTAACAAATTTCACATATTTCTGCATGCTCTCAAATGCTGGACACAGGCTCTCAGGTGAGTGTTGAAGCACTGAGGGCATCTCACATTAACCTGCATCATATGTTCACGTGTCGACACCAGTCACAGCATCACCTGCAGAAAAATGTGACCGCTCTGCACAAAAGCATCTGGTGCGGCCGGGCTATTTTGGGTTGTGCTGTGGAGGGCGGCACAGTATGTGTTTAAGCTGTGAATGACGCATACAAGAAGAGATAGTTCTGATCTCATTCAGTGACTTAATGCAGAAAACTGCTTTATAATAGGAAGGTCAGTGTAATGTGCAAGACTAAATAGGTGAAATGACATGCCACCGTGGGGTGATGTAGGGTAGTGATCCCCAGCCAGGGGCACTGGTACCCAAGAGGTACTTTCATAGTTGCTCAACTAAAGTACTGAGATGGGGATTTGAATAATATAAACAAGTTTTAAGTAAGGAAAATAAAAAGTTAATTCAAATTAATCTAAGTTGGTTGCACACACTGAGACATGGAAATGCATGTGTGTGAAAACTAAGCACAGCACAAGCAGAGACATTTTAGAAGTTAAGTAATGGATAAGTGGTTAATTAAGCAAAAAGGGATAATCTGATGACAAAAAGAAATTGATAACTTTTTTTAAATTGGTAAGAGTAGATGAACATTTGAAATAGTTGGCTAAACGTTTTGTATAAAAGTTTGAAATAGTTAGCTAAAAATAATGGATAAGCACTCAAGAAAAAGTAAGGGATAAGCAGTTGAAACCAAGTTAAAGAAGTGCAGATGAGGAAAAACCCAATAATGTAAACACTGCCATTTCAAGTGTTTCAAGAATTGTAACAATATCCAATTTTGATAAGGTACATCTTATAATCCATTAATAAGAACATAGTTGGAACATGACAGGTGGTGCTGAAGAAGCACTTCAGCTCATCTGATAATCTTCTGAGGGTGCATCGGACAAAAAGGGTTTAGACCATTGGAATAAGACATGCATGGCAATGAATCCAATTCACCGCTTATTTTCAGTGTTTTTATTTTACTAGTAAGCCCCGTAGAGGTTTCCCCATACAGAAGTGTCATATATGTGTTTTTCTGATGCAACACACAGTGATACATTGTATTTTTCCAGTTTTGGATACAAAGAGAGCCAACAGTTACCTTGAAGGTGGCTTTTCAAAGTCCACATCCAGGCATCGCTCATAGGAGCTGATGAAAATCTCCAGCCATATCTTCAAGTAGTCTGGATCCTTCTGAGAAATGAAAAGACAGACAAACAAAGAAGGGAGGGGAATAGAGTTGGAAACGGAGAGCCAAATATAGTTAGTGGTCTTCGCTGACAAAAGCTGTCATTGTTAAAACAGATATATTGTTGGGAGCTGACAGGTCTCGCCTGGAATTTGATTAAATGTATTGCATTTAGTCTCTGTGTGTGTGTAAGTCTGTGACTTCTATAGCTAGACGACAATAGGCCGCAAACTAAGTTGTCTTCTCTTATTTCAGGATAATTACAATGGATTTGAAAAGTCGACACGCCCTGTCAAATGCTCCCAGCAATGTTTTAATTCCATCAAGAATGTACATACTTTTAAAAACTACACAGCAAATCAAGTTTAAAAACAAAACATTTCTGTATGTGTGAGGCAATATTAAATAAAAATGCTTTCTAGAGGTTTATGAAGCTGCAACAGAAGCATGTCAAACACGTGAGAGCTGGAATGTCTCAGGTGGTCGCGTGTGCTTCTTATCTCTTTAGGTCTAGGAGCTAAAACATGCACCTGTCGGAGTGGAAAACAGGCTTGACTGCATTGCGAGAGGGTTTTTTTTTTTCCTAACAGCCGGCTGATCGACATTTCCTAAATTCCTGGAACAATGCCCAGAGAAGGATGGGATGGCAACAGCAGCCACAGAGGAAGGCTGGCCTGACTCGAACTGCTCGGTCGCGGTACAGTTCCTTGTCTAAGATCCCGTCAGAACACAGGAAGAAAAACACTGAACACCAAACACAAGGGAGTGCACAGCAAAACTGTTTAGATAGCAAGAGCTGGAACCATAAGTGACAAATAAAAACTACAGATGGGGTAGATTAGTGTCAGATTTTATGACTATCATTAATGTAATAAGTGACAATGACTCACATATACACCACACACTTGTGAACAAAGTAGCATGCCAGTAAATACACATTTACTGAGGTGAAGAAGGCAAGCAGGAATAAAAAGACAATGCAAGAACCTTCGGAAGGTTGACTTAACATTATTTTTAGTTGTTTAATTATATCTAACATTTTCTTTTTATCGCAGCAATCATTTAAACAAACTTAATTTGCGCTACTATTATCATTTATTCTTCATTTATCTGCTCAAACCATCAGCACCAACGGATCTGACCTGGGGAAACCCAAAACGGATGGCGGAGAGATACTCGTACTTTAATGTTATTATGTAGCTAATCTCTCCTCACACTGAACATAACTGATGGGTGTGTGCTGCAGAAATTACATTTGCAGCAGAGGGGAACTGTTGCAGCATACATCACTGTACGACTGACACTAACGATGAGGTCAGAAATGTATGAAAATTACAAATTACTAATTTTTAAGAGCAGAAACAGAAATATTAAATGATGATTTAGTTTTAATTTAATATGAATCATTTTTGCTTGGAAAAAGACTAGAAAGACTTGTCTACTGTCAAAAGAGTTGTCAATTAATAACTACTCATCATTTCTGTAAACCACAGATATACAAGGTGCAGGACATCATTTATTCATCCTACAGGAGTAATCACATGCTCAGGACCCCCCAACATATCCTGTCATAAGGGATTTTGGGCCATCTGGAGGGTGCGAGTGAGCAATCTAGGTCAAGGAGGGCTGAGGAGGTAATCGGGGCAGATTACCATAACACAGTGTTTTGTGCATTTGGTAGTATAGTATGACCAGCCTAGATTTGGAGGTCATTTCTTTTAGCTAAAAAATTAGACATCTCCTGTCATGAGATTAAGCGTTGGACAGCTGGAAACGTTGCGTGTTGATGGAGCTCGAAAGGTCAGGGGTTTGTTAAAACCATTAGGATTCACTCTCTGGGGAACATGAGGTTCTTAAGTAAATTTCCCAACAATCCATCCAATAAGGTGGATCAGTGTGAGACCAACAGATCAAGTGGCATCACTCAAATCACAAAACTAGCCTGGCTTAAGGGAAACATGATGTATTTCTCTTTCTTCTTGAAATTAAAATCAAGTTTGAATAAAGTCAGTTTATGTGCTCCACACAGACAGCCAATGTCATATTCATCAATAATACCATCTGTAATGGAACAAGCTATATCTCAGCTATATATCTACAGTATCACCTGCTATTGTGACGAGTGAATTTCCCCGACGCGGGATAAATAAAAGTCTAAAGTCTAAAGTCTAAAGTCAGAGTGGAATGACACAGTGGAGTGCTACAGTAGCATACTAACTATTACATGTGATGAGAAGGTTGAGCTTTGTAGGCATTTGGCCATAAGTCAAAGTATTGAACTGCCTTATCCTCTGTCACAGTTGTTTCAATACATTTGTCATTCATCTTAAACCAGTCTACTTAGATACATAAAATGTATCCTGAGGCTAACCCTAACCCTAAGATAACCAACATACTGCATAGGTATCTATAAGCTACCCAGGGAACAAAGAAACAGATGGAGACGATGCATTATCTCACAACGTTCTGCTATCAATGTTGCATCGAAGCTATCCCTACCTTGACACTACAGACAATACATAAACCTGAAATTTACCCATGATGCCAAAATCAGACAAACAGGAGGATAGACAATTCACACAACTATGATACAGTTTCCTATGAAGCTATTACTTAAACATGGAAGAATTTGCAGATTAGGGCTTGAAACTTAAGGGGAAAAAAACACCACAAGGGGAAAAAGTGGGGTTTTCTCAGGGTAGCAGCAGTGCCATCTGGCTAAAGAGTGGGAGAGGGGCTGAAAGACCGACTGCTTCTGTCTGCGTGTCAGAGTGGGAATCTGCCAGAACGAAGCAGGAAGCATGGCCTCTGCAATCCCTGTGAAGTCATCAGAATGATCATGCGACGTTGGCCTGTGTGTGTGTGTGTTAGGGTATGTGTGTGAGAGAGAGAAGAAAGGAGGGAGAGAGGCATCTGAACAGAGGCAGCAGCAACAGCCACGTGTGAATATGTTCTGTTGGAAGAACATGGCATGTCGCCTGTGTGCTTCTTTTTCCTGTTACCTTAACTGCATGACTCACTGGCTATAAAGAGAAAAAACATTTATTTGTGCTAGACCTCTTCTGTAACTCAAGACATACTAAATTGACTTTGCCAGAGAATTAGAAGTCACTCTCAAGTGACTGAGCTTGCTAGCAGCAGGGACTGAATGACTATGTGTGTGTATGTATGTGTGTGTCTGAAAGAATGTCCTCTTTTAGGCAGCAGCTTGGGAGCACAGATGCCCATTGAGGGTTCGGACTGTGGCAGGCGGGGACACACCCTGCTCCACATTGCTCTGTTTATCCTTTCATCGCTGACAAGTAGGAATCCCAACGCAACAACAGTCACCTTGTCATGACGCTAACAACCCTCTTGTGTCCCCATGTGTATACAACAAGATCACATGCTTCTCCTTTGTATATCCATTATCATATCAGGCCTTTCATATTAGGCCCTTCGCCATGCTTCCTAAAGATCTGTTAAAACTGGCCTCTGTAAAGCTGAAAAGGTCCCCTGCAGCACAGATCAATGCGCTTCATTCTTGAAATTGAGCCCCCCATTGACCCACAGGGAGACTCGATCAGTGGGAGTGGTACTCGGCCATGGTGAAAGTGCAGATTAAGGATCAATATCTGAATCCATTGACAGCCTTCGTTCATTCTGATATGAGACATGAGGTATGTGCTTGCAGATCAGGCCCCGTTAGGTGATATCATATCAGTGCAACTAATAACTTGTTCCAGGGTTGGATGCTTCACAGCAATTGATAATAACAGATAACATCCCTTTAAATAGGTGGGAAAAGTCATACAACCATTTAATGTTTAATTGAATGTAAATAACCATTCATTAGGCCAAAATGAATGATCATTCCTATTAATTGCTCTTGATTAAGCCTCTATAAAAATGTTAGAAAGTAGTAAAGTGCAAACAACAGTGCAATCTACAGACAAGTTAACTACTTCGAAATAATGTCAGAGAAAGCAAGTGTAGCAGAAACCACATCTTACTAAAGTCAACCAAGTTTTATACACAAGAGTTACTGCTCTAATAAAACAATTATGGCAAACATAAAAAAAACCCTAATGCTAAATATGTCATTATTTTCTCTTTCAACTTAAAACCAACAGCTTTGATCACATTTTCAACTTGTTTGAAAAGGACCCTGATCAATTACATTACTGGATCGATCTATCATCAGTTGCTCCGTGTGGCTCGACAGTCTGCAGCTCAGCAAGTGCTCCGCCCCTCCAGACAGGCGTGGTGGGCAGGCTGGTCGGGTGGCTGTTTGCTTTCTTAGTTTGGGTGGGTGATCTGGTTTGGTGGAAGTGGCACAGAGTCACTGTAACCACAATGTTTAAAGGTCCCCTCCCTGTAGGTTTTAAAAGACGGGAGCTGTGGTCACTCTGTTTCCGCACTACCATCACAGTCTGACATCACCGCCTATCAGTCAGAGGCGACTCGGACATGACGTCACTGTCAGGCCTGTATTTAAAGAGGCTGGTGGGAGGGGTTACAACCACATGAGGCATGTCTGATACACAATGTCAGTGACATCAGTGTTATTCCGGAGATATTCATAGCGCGGAGGGAAAATGAGAAGCGAGAGGGGAACGCAGAATGAAATCAGCTGCAGCGAGAAAGAGAACTAGCCTGAGGGAACAAACTTTGCATACCAGCACATAAACCAAAGCCGGAGTGTGAGAGCTTGTGAGACAGTGTGTGGTGTGGTGTGGTGTGCGTACTTGTGAGTGTGCATGATGGAGATTAGACTGTAACAAGCAAACAAGCAGCAAAGCCGGAAAAAGACCTGAGTAATCTACTTGAGCAAATATGTGAAACCGCCGTGCTTTCTCCTCCTCCGTCATCTACAGCTCAACTGTTCGGGTTTATTTCCCTCCTCATTCTTTCACCTCCCAACTCCAATCCTTTCACTATATCTTGACTCCCTTATGTGGAGGGGTTTATGCAAATTCTCAGATGCAGTCACAAAGCGTCTCATCAGGCAGGGCAGGGTGGGGCGACATGAGACAGGATGACAGTGCTGTGAACCAAAAATCTCTGGTTTGTGGACAATTTAAAAGGGAGTGAGGATATCTGCTCCAGAATTAAGAGAACGAACTCAGCTTTAAAGCCAGTGGAGGGTGAAACGATGCCCCCGGCTGCAGAGGCATGCTCCCTGTGGTTGGGAATTAAAAGGGCTTTTCTGCAGCAGACAAAGGCTTTAAGAGAGGAACTGGCTAAACCCTCCACTTTCTCTGACAAGTCCTTCTGGTTAATATACTGGTGAGGAGTGAAAGCCACTGCAGCGTTGTGTTGTTGCTACTGTGTACCAGCAGCAAACCAGCGGCTCCATGTGCTCGGAGACACCGCTCAGGCACGGACCAATGACAGGCAGCTAAGAGGATCGCTGGTTATGTAACAGTCTCAGGGTCGTCTGTGACCTCTCGGCCCTCTACAACTGCAACAAGCGAGCTGTAGTCAACCTCTGCATCTTCTGCACATTCTCATTAGAACTGTTAATATAATGGACTGCATAATATATATAAATTCATAAACCCCTACAGAGTGTAGAAAACCTGCAGGGGTCTCCAGAGATTGTGATGATCTCGCCGTTTTTAAAGGATGTACCAAAATATTTAAAACAATGCATTATTAGATGAAATGCAAGTGGTGCAATGCTATACTGTGTATATCTTTAAAATGCTCAGCACTCTCTTCTATAATCTATATATTACAAGTATATTCACAAATGCAGGTATTAAGAATTTTAGAGTTAATATAGATAACAAGTTAACATTCACCGTGTCTTTCATGTAATGAAAATACAGTGCTATTTTACACTGAGTAAACAAACCTTTATCAGCCTCAGAAAACAACTGGAGCATGAGAATGCATTTGAAAGCTTATAAAGCTAGGATGCTGGTCCTTTCATTATTATTTGGAGTTAGAAGTAGGACTAATAATACCAATCACAGGTTATGTGTTGGATTGTGCTGCAGTCCTGTCCAAGGCAAAAATTGGGTATAAAAAATGGGTGGTAATAACTGTGTTACTCGTGATAGGATACTGTCATGATACAATGCCCACAATACCAATGGTATGACAATACAGCAGAGACATTAAGCTACCATACATCACTATGTCTGTGTAACCGAAGAAGAAAAAGCAACCCTAAAAAGGCCAAAAGGAGGAATCGTGTATGTGGCGTCTGCATTGTGGTGTCAGTTTCACAGACTCTGACATGAGATAAAACAATGTCTAAAAATGTGTAGTGTCTCAGCTCAGTGCCTCTTTATCACACAATGACTGGTTCGTGGTTAAATTCAATATTCCCAAAAAGATCAAAACCATAATGAAATTATCCTTCCAACAAGTATTCAAAGCCTAATATATTTAATTCCTCGATGATATAGATTCAAGATTCAAGAGAAAAAAAAATTAAAAACACATCAGTGGGCCGCACTGTTGCACTGGGTGATGTGTTCCTTCATCATGATGAACGTGGGCACTTTTATTTATTTTGACTCAATCCCACATACGCCGTCCTGCTGCCAGAAATACCCACAAGGGCACCAAATGTGGATTCATCTGCAGCTGAAAATAGTCCCCAACAATGTGGTTAAGAACAGAGAGAAGAACAAAGATCAGTCCAAGTCTTGAAAACTTCCTGTCACTGAGCTGCTTCTCGTAAAATCCGAGTGCGGCGTTGGTCCCCATCAACACACCAGCTCCTTCGCTGACTTCGATGCCACAGCTGCTCACCCAACAATTTGTGACCTCATCATCTATTCATGAACAGCTGCCTGAAACATAGCCTTAAATTATTATTACAATGTCACATGTCAAATTCTAAGACATCAACTGGAGCATCTGTTTAAACACTAGCCCGACCCATGTTTTCTTTCAGCAACCAGGACTGGGTGACTGTCAGGTGAATAATACAGAGATGGGAAAAGACAGCTGATGTCCGCCTGACAGAGCCGGTTGAGCTGGTTCTCCCAATGTGACCCTCGGCTGATGCTTGTTTTGTACAAGCTTGTACTGTCAACAAAACACATCCGAGTGAGTCCTCCTCTGAGAGCAGCACAAGTGTTGACCTCTGACCCAAAGGCAGTGATGTCCCCACTGTTTTGTCAAACATTAAACAGACAGATGGCATGAGGGAGCGATTATGAGCACAACATTACCTAGTGTATATGGCTATTATCGTTTGTAGTCTATTGTGTTTTTATGCTCAAAAAGCCTCAAAGCTACAGCGCTATCTGGTGATGCAGCAATAAGATAAGAACATCTCTTTGCTTGGTTGAGACAACGAGAGGCTGGGAAGGGGAGGTTAGTACTGAGGCTGGTTATGAATTAACCCTTTGGTTACACAGGGGGTCTCAGGGTTTCCACGCCAACATTCTTCATCTGATTTAGCCCACGTGACTGCAGGTTCTCCTTACAGCCAACAATATCCTGGCAACCCCTTGCATGCAAGCACACATATATAGTGCAGAGACGCCCCGCCGGCCATACCTGACATTTCAGCTGCTGGGGGAGAGAGACGGGCCGCTACACATATATATTTAAATGCCTCTCTCTCTTTGCCTCACGTGGGGAGAAATATTGGCCTGGTGGACGCTGGTTCACAGCCAGAGATGAAATGCAACGATCCCCTCCTCGCAGTGTAATGCTTAGTCAACGCAAACACACACTCCTGCTAGAACAAATGCGGTGTGTACGCTTGCAGCAATTGCTGGCATATTTACAAGTGACTGTGACAAGTGTGTGGGTAGCAATGTGTCTGCATACTTCTGTTACCAACCCCAAACACCCACACCATTGGCATTAGATATTCTGTTTGTGTCAGCATGCTACCCTCCATACTCCTCAGGGTGAGGATTACACGATGTCATATCGTAAACTCGCAGAAAACAGCTCTTCTTTTTATGGGGTAAATACCTGAGTGAGGTTTGTGTATTGTGTGTATTGTGTATTGTGTGTGTGTGTGTGTGTGTGTGTTATGGTGGGGGATTACTGTGGGAAGTAAGTGTGTGACTGCAGCCAGGCTCACGTGAGGAGCGGCTCAGGCAGGCCGTTTTGATTGGACGCCAGGACGTGCGCGTGCTTTATCGCCAAGTGAATTAAATGCAGCCAACAGCTGACTCAAGGGGTGCTGTCTCTACTCGAGTGACACTCATTCATCTCCACTGAGAAAACAAAGCAGTGTCCTACTGTTCACTGCAGCACTGACTGACCGTCCTGAGATGGAGGGTCCATCCAGGCCACAACTGCCATTGAGCTACACTGGTTCTCAGAGGATTAATTATTCATTTACCAATAAATCCTTCAGGATCTGCAAGCAATTTCATTAGTCTGGGTTTAACTGGAAAGCTATAATGTTTTGCATGCCATTTCAGAAGCTTTTACATCGTGAAAAGTGTCAGATATGCAAAAAAAGAGATGTTAAACGTTGCCACAAAACAATGGCAGTCTGTGGTTTTGGTATAAAAATGTCTGTCAGCGCAAGCTTTGATATCTCATATTGATTTGACTAACTACCTACCACAGTCTGCCACTGTTTGGTCTGTTAAAAACAGTCAGTAACACTGGAAGTTCAAAATATAAATGCCAAGAATGAATAACCTTTTTACCAGGGAGGAAAATGCCATCACACTGCCCATTACCTCACCCCATGACATTTCCCTGACTCTGGGAGAGTGAGTGTGTGTGTGTGTGTGTGTGTGTGTGTGTGTGTGTGTGTGTGTGTGTCTACACC
>OMLP01018255.1:0-14464 GCA_900302685.1 Spondyliosoma cantharus | reverse complement strand
GTGTGTAGTGTGTGTGTGTGTGTGTGTGTGTGTGTGTGTGTGTGTGTGTGTGTGTGTGTGTGTGTGTGTGTGTGTGTGTGTGTGTGTGTGTGGCTTTTGGTTTTAATTTTGCTTTGTATGTTTGTGCTTGTAGTTTAGGAAATTACAACATGAATTGAATTATACAATCTTATATAGCCCAATGACAATTAAAAATATATATATAAATATATATGAATATTGAATCAGTTTAGGACTGTTAATCAGTTAAAGATAGTGTATGTGGGACTGACTCAAACTGAACTACAGTATTTGTTCATGGTAATGAAGGAACATTGCAGTCAGTGCAACAGTGTGCTCTCAATGGTGTGTTTTTAATAGTTTGTGGACAACAATGGAGCTCCGTGACACAGAGGAAGAAGATACATCAGATAATCACTCTACTAGGACACACTGTTGCTAGTCTTTGGGACTTTACCTGACACTAGTTGCTAAAGGAAGGAGAACAGTGTCACTTTATTCTGGTATACTGTATACTGGGATGTGCAGCTATTTTAATGGACAGTTATGTTATTTTCAAATAAAGTGATAAGGACAAAAACAAATCTGCATACTGTTTGAGAACAATTAGAAAATATGTACAGTTTATTTAACTGACTGAAACAACCCCTGACTTTGCAACAAAAGAGAGACAGGCCACAAATGTTTTTTTCTGTTTATTTCACTGAAGATATAATAAACAAGAGCTAAGACAACTGTTCTCACAAAAAGTTGTTGAATTTCAGTCAATACTTGGAAATCTGTTTTCAACCTTCGTAGTGAAGTCAGAGGCTTTAGCATGTACAAATAACCGAACATATTTACTTGTCTCATGTCTACAGTGAATTAGTAATGTTGGTAAAAAAAAATCAGCAAGTTACACATAGTCAACATGTGAATGTGCATACACACATGCATATGCAGTTATAGGTGTGTGAGAACAAAGCTGTACCACTGAATCATAAAATGTCTGTAATCACCTGTAATAACCACAATACTAACCAACTAATGTTGGGAACATGTAGATAGAATTGGAATTTAAGTCACGTTAATCATGTCCTAGTGACAAAATGGTAAAAGTCTGAATGCATAATTTGTTCATATGATATCTTCAAAAGCAATCACTTAACTCATGACACCTTGACTGTATGGGACTAATTGTACCCTGCAGTCTTTCTGTCCCTGCTAACTGGTCTTAGATGCTCTGTGGTTTATTTCCAAAACACCACTTTAGTTTTGAAATCCTTCATCCAGCATGTATAAAAATCTACTTTCACCTCAACGTTTACATGCGGTTGATAAGAAGTTAAAATATTTGATATAGTAGTGCACATACACAGCAGAAACTACCAGTCCTATTTGAGGATCAATGTATTAAAGGATGTCTTCTTGGTAATTTTAGGAGAAATAGGAATGTAAGAAATTCACCTCTGAGACATGACAATAAAGGCATGTTAACAAATCCAAAGTGTGAAATAATGACAGTAAAACTATAGTTGACAACAACATCTCACAATTAGGTCCCTACTCCCCAAAACAGAACCAGATGCAAGTGTTGGTACCTGTTAACAGATGTGGCAGCTGATCAAAGTTTGAACTACATGTTTGATTCACTGTGGGCACGTTTGTCATTTTCAAAATCACTATCCTGGGAGATGAGCTTGTAAGGTTTCTTCCTCTCCTTCTCCTCCAGCACTGAGTTTCCCATCTCCACGTCTTTGCTGCGAAGCTCATGTCGAGACAGAAACTCCACAATGCCGGCTCCAATTGAATCCCCTAAAACATTGGTTGTGGTACGCAGGCGGTCCCTACAACCCAGAGAAAAACAGAGAATTCAAAGGGCAAATGAGACAACACATCGGGTATAGGTAACTCCAGCTGTTTTTGAGGGTAACGTTATCTTTGAAGTTAATTTTTAAAGTTTTATCTAACTGAAATGAGATCAAATACTCACAAGTCACAAAACTGAACAATTTGGGGACGTGTGAGTATTCCATCTCATCTCTTCCCTAGGATTGAAAGGTTAAAACTGTTTTGAAAGTCTGAGATATGTTATTGGCTCTGGATAGCTTGAGCTTACTAATGAACATGTTATATCTTGTTTGTTTAATTTGTATGAAAGAAAAAACAGTTTTAAAAAAATGTCCTTTTTAATGGGTGGTTATATGCTGGACCATTTGTTGGCTGGGTGCAGTGGCCTCCTGAATTCTCCACTGGTTGACTGGCAAGCTAGGCACAGCACCCAATCAAGAGATAGGCCTTTAATTGTTACATCAAGGCATAGCAATGACATAGCAGTGTCCACAGCTGTTTCCACACAAATGTCCCTTATAGCCCTGGGAGGATATAACACTGTTTAAAACTGGCAGATAGATTTCAACTTTTTTTACATTTAAGGAATGCACACTTCAAAAAATATATGTATCCATTCAAGAGTGTGTGATGTTTTGAACATTTCTGGTGCTTTACATTTCCGTCAAATAGCCCTAAATTCCCTCAACCGTAAAATGTCCATATTCCTATTAAGTACAGCTGTGCCTGTCAGGCACTGTATTACGCGGCTGTGTAAGTCACCAAAATGTTCCAAATATAGCTTATACTTAATAAATACATATATTTGTAGATGTGCCTTCTTTTAAGCAGCTAAGGTATGTCTTGCTGTCGTTGCCGTTTGGTCTGTGCTATGCCCTGCTTCTTCACACAGGAGGAGAGCTGATGGTCATCTACTGCATGTCATATGCTGACTAGGGATGAGTACCTCATATATTCCCAAATCTAAAGACCCTGTAAGGTTTCAAGATTAATCTAATTCTCATTACGGTGATACAGCACTGTATATCGTTCATCAGATGGCACCAGGGTGAACAGACTTGGGCTAGGTGGGTGTTGCCTTCTAGTATCTTTGGGCTCTGTGCAGACATCTCACTTCACTGATTTAGATGGTACCAGTGATGTTCTGGTGGTTTTAATACCCGCTGTAGAGCCTTTCTGTCCTGGGCCGTGATCAACCATGTCAGTTTGTGATGTTTCCTGTCAGGATGCTTTTTATTTTTAACCAGTGTGGTGATGTGTGATGAACACTACAGATTCTCTGTGATGATAATTCCAAGGAACTCTTCCTCTTCCAAGCAGCTCTATGCCTCTGTTTTTCTAAAATAAAAAATCAGCTTGGTTTTGCTTCCACTGAGAGAGAGATTGTTCTCTGAGCACCACTATGCAAGATTGTTGGTTTCCTCCAGATATGAACTCTCATCAGTGTTCATAATGAGGCCGATGATGGTGGTGTTGTCGTCATACTTCACAATAGAGTTCTCCTGATGTCTGGGAGTGCAGTCATCAGGGTAGAGTGTGAACAGGAAGGGTCTGAGCGCACAAGATTTCCAATAATATCGCTTGCTGTTACTATCTCCTCTGATAACGAGTGCAACACATTTCTCAGCTTTTTTGTTGAAAAGATAAAAACATGCAAGTTGTACAAATTGCACTAAATATTTGATGTACCACCAATCCTTATGTCTTTACACTGGTTGCCCATATAATTCAGAATTACATTTAAGATCCTGGTAATCACATTTAGAGCCCTGCAAGAGCTCCTAATGCCCTGCAACACAAGTAGGACTCTGAGGTCCACTGACCAGAGATTTTTTTTTTACTGTTCCTTGCATCGGGCTAAAGACAAAAGGAGACTGACTGTAGTAGCTCATACACTCTGGAACTCTCTTCCATTGAACTTATGTAATGTGAACACAGTTGACACATTTAAAAAGCAGCTAAAGACTAATTTATTTAAACTTGCTTTTAAGCTCACTTAAAAGTGTGTCTTCCATTCTATATTCTATGTTTCCCCCTAGCTTGCTGTCTGGCTGGCTGTTTTTATGTTTTTTGCTCTGTTTCTCTGATATTTTGTTGTGAAGCACTTTTTTCTGCTCTTGAAATTATTGTTATTAACATAGAGGAGGTGTGACCGCCAATCTGATCCGAGTGTTTAGTTTTCCAATAAGCTGTGTGGATGAGACTGTGTTGAATTAGGGTTAGGGGTTTAAACCCTAACACCATAATTCCACAACAGCTTATTAGAAAACTACATCTCCTGGGCCTCAGCACCTCCCTCTGCAACTGGGTCCTGGACTTCTCGGGAAACCACAATCAGTCTGGATTGGCAGCAGAACAGATATTTAGGCACCATTGCACTGGAGCCCCACATGACTATGTGCTCAGCCCACTGGTGACCACTCTGCTAATCCATGACTGTACTGCAGGATCCAGCTCCAAACACATCATCAAGTTTGCTGATGACAGTGGTGGGCCTCTCAGCAACAAAGATGAACCACCCTACAGAGGGGGGTGCAACATCTGGGAAGGTGGTGCAAGGACAACAACTTCTCCTTAACACGTTGGGAAAACAAAGGGGGTTATCATTGCCTTCAGCAGAGACCACCAATACAATCCATACCCCCTGCATCGACAGCTCTGCAGTGAAGAGAGTGAACATCTCGGATCTCATGACCTCTTCTGGACCCTGAACTCTATAGCACTCGCCAAGATACAACAACACCTGTGTTTTCTACAGAGGCTGCAGAAAGCACCTCCACCAATCATGTCCATCAACCATCGAGAGCATCCTGTTGAGATGCATCCCGCTTTGGTTGGAATTGGAGTGGTGACAACGGCAGAGAGGATCATGGGCATTTTTTCTGTTGTTATATTTCTTTCTGTTGCACTAGTAGTTGGGATAAGGAGAAACAATATTTCACACCTCTGTATGTTTTTTTTCTTCATCAGGATGGGGGTGAGAGCTACAGGGCAGTAGTCATTCAGACTAGACACAGCAGCCCTTTTAGGAACAGGGACGATGAATGCTGTCTGGAAGCAGGAGGGAACAGCCTCGTGTGAGAGTGAGATGTTAAGAATGTCAGTCGTAACATCGGCTAGCTGATCGGCACACGTTTTTAGTAAGCAGCCAGGTATATTATCTGGACCAGCAGAGGAGTGATTTTATTCTCTTTTTTCAATTCTGAGGTAGGACTAAGTCTGAAAAATAGTATGACTGCAACATGCGAGTCTTGAGGGAAATTTCTATTGTAACTTAGGATAGACTTATTTAAGCCTCCGTTATCAAACGTGCTTTTCTGAATAATAAGTCACATCCACTAGCCAGGTTTTACAGCCCTCAGCTTTCAAACATACCAGTCTTTATTCATTAAACGTTGTACTTTGTTCGTTTCAGTGTAAGACAGGCTTGTCTTCATGAAGGAAGTCTGACAGACACTCATATTTGGTCCATCCTAGTTAAAGGAGAGAAGGGTTTTTTCCTATTACCCCAGTTAGCTGAGTAATTTCTGGGAAGGGTATTCTAATTGAAATGATTAATTTGGGAAACCTAATTATGTTTCTATGTTAAAACTCATTGCAAAAAATATTCAATACAAAAGGGAAGATGTAGAACATGACTCCAGGGAGACAGGAGAAGTGTGTCACTAGGTGGTAGTAGCTACAGAGCTGCTTCTGACTGTTAAGCTGACATAGATGATTGATGTAGGGATGTAAGTTACAGTTACAGCACTTCACGGAGCAATGTGTCAAACATAGCTGTGGTTGATTAGATCATTTAGTTACATATTGTCCACATGTTCATGATACAAATAGCTACTCACAGGAACCAATCAACTGCAATGATAAGAGTGATGTCATCAGTGGGAAGTCCTACAGAGGTCAGTACAATCACCATGGTGACCAAGCCTGCCTGTGGGATGCCAGCAGCTCCAATACTGGCTGCAGTGGCTGTAATACTGTAGAGAAACACACAGGCATACACAGATGAAAGATTTTACTTATTGATTTCAGAATAAGTCTTTGTTGTCATCCTATTTTTTAATTTTTTACCTGATGGTAATGATCTGACCAAAGTTCATCTCCATATTGTTGACCTGGGCGATGAAGATGGCTGCCAGCGCCTCATACAGAGCTGTTCCATCCATGTTGATGGTGGCACCAACAGGCAACACAAAACGAGTGATTCGCTTGTCAATTTTGTTGTTTTCCTCCAGACATTTAAAGGTGACCGGAAGGGTGGCTGAACTGGGAAAGAAAGAATTATTACAGTTTGAGGGAACAGTGATACATTACTGTGGCGTTTATGAATGACTTTGTTTGACTATTTTCGTATAATTCTGTATAAAGATTCGTAGTCTTTAACTTGGTTCCCTTTTTTTCTGAGTTATGTGATTGCATCTTGTTCAAATGCACTTCACTGTATCAGTGTGTGCCCATATCACCATTTGTAATGCCATGTTCTGTGCAGTTCTTCTACTGTCAGTTTAGTTCAGTGGCTTTCATGGTCATTTAGTAAGCTTTTAACCAAGAAGTAATGTACTGTGTATCATAGCTGACAGTACTTTCAGTCACCACTGAGGACTCCCACTGTTAAAGCTACTGTTTCAAACAGTGATGGTTATGTAGTAGATTAAATTACAGGAGTCACAAACCCAAATTCTGAATGAAACTGATAATTCAAAGTAACTCTGTGTGTGTGTTCTCCAGTCTGTGTGTGACCCGCCCCTCCCCTGTTATCTAATAATGTCCACCAATCACATAAAGAGGCAAAGTCACCCATCTTTTAAAAGGGCAAACATCATATCTGTAATTTATGCCAGAATTCAAATGAGATTTTAAAAAGAATCGCAATGAACCACCATGCATATTTGACGCATATTATAGATTTTTCTGAAATAAGATCCTGTGTGTGCTCTGTGCACTTTCTTCATCAGCAGTAAGTTTTCTAAAGTTGCCCAAAAAACATACCTTGTGTTTTGGATTTTTCACCTGCACTTCCATTTTCACAACAGCAGGCAACAATCTGAACCAACGTGGTACCGAACCAGGTGGAAGTTCAGTTTTTACCAGTCTTTCACAAAGCAATGGACTACATTAAACAGGAGAGGCTGCACGACAATCAGTGTGCATTTCCAGTTTGGTGTTGATACCGTAAAAAGCCTTTCTAGAGAGTAGGTACTGGTATAGATATAGGTATACAGTAGGTATAGGTATACAGGTATAGATTGGGAGATTGACCGCCAGTTAACCCAAGATGAAAAAATAAATATAAGAAATGTGAATATAGTAGTATAGTAGTATAAGTTAGCAGCTGTTAATACATCTGGTTGGTCTGCCCAAATAAAGTATGTGTGGCGAAACAATATGTCATGTGTATGTGAGAGAAAGAGAACGCGCTGCACAACTCTGAAAATTGAAAATCAATTTCGGGCGGCAAATGTTGATATTGTAGCTTGCTGCCACAAAAAATCAAATGTGTTCAAGGTATTCAACTGTATTCAATATCCAGTCAAGCCCAGAATGTTTTCCAATCAGTTTCATGGTGAAGATAGTTTTGAATGCGGAGGTGAAATCAACCAACAGCATTCTGATGATGTTAAAGATGTCAGTAATAACAGCAAGTCGATCAGCTAGTTGATGGTAAAAATATTTTTTTTACAGGACTAGGGATGTTTTGAGGCCCAGAAGCTTTACTAAAATACACACAAGAAGTGAGTGTTAAATGACATAACTGTGTGCATAATGAAGAACTGTTTTAGAAAGAAGTTCAAACCCTACATATTCTCACGCATTTGATGCAGCCCAACAATTCTAACACCAAACTGTTGTTGAAGCATATTGATGCTTTCAGCAAACACATTATATCTGTTGTATATCTGTATGTTCATCTGTTGACAGACCTAGGCTTGCTGTCTCCTCCTGCTTTATGTCTTGCTAAAAACAAGAGTAGATATCTAACTTTGAGTTTGGCTGCAACCAAGTGTAACTCCCAAAATTCAGGCCTGTTTGTTCCAGGAATAAGTGTTATTCATGTGTTGAAGTGTGATAGTGTTAGGCATGACTTACCTTGAAGAGGTCCCCAGAGCTGTCACCAGAGCTTGCAGGAGCCCAGCAATGAAGATAAAGGGGTTTTGCCGAGTGATAGCAAAATAAAGAGTGGGCAGAATTATAATGGCATGGATCATCAAGCCAATGATAACTGTGATGACATACATGCCCAGCTGACCACCCATCTGTGTCAGATCATCCATCTCCACAATCTTTCCTGCAATCAGGAACAGAATACCAATAGGAGCATACCTGACAGAAGAAGAAGAACAGTGAGTTATTGAAGAAACATGTGAAGGTAACACTTGTTCAACAAGAAGCTCCTCCCACTGAAAATGAACTCTTACCACATGATGATGGCAACCAGGCGCATGATAGCTTCATTGAGGCCGTCAAAGAAGTCTCTTAGGAGCTGGCCCTGCTCCTTCATGTTACCAATTATTAGACCAAAGCACATGGAGAAGACCACCAGCCCGAGAGCATTGACCCCATTCACCTGACCCGGCACTGGGATTGCTTCCTCCCGGGTGATCTCCATGATCTCCTGGGTGGCATTGGTTGAGTTGAAGAGGGTGTCATTCACTGTCACCGTCACATGGACCACTCGCTTGCCATATTTGGTTTTGAACTGGAGAATGAAAGAATTAGAGGATCATGGTTGTACCACCGGAGTTTGACAGAGCCGAAACAGACACTACATTACTTCCCCCTGGCTCATCCTTACAACTGGGGAAAAAAGTTTCTCATTCTTTAAAATCTCCCACTCAACATTTTCGTGGCTGTTCCCCAGGAGGTAGAGCGGTACGTCTTGTAATCGGAAGGTTACTGGTTCGAATCTCCGTTCCCCCTAGCTACATGTTGTGTCCTTGAGCAAAATACTGAACCCCAAATTGGTCCTGATGAGCAGTTGCACCTTGTAAGAATGTGACAGAATTGATATCGCTTTGGACATAAGCGTCTGCTAAAAGTCCTAAAATATAAATGTAAATGTAAATGTAAAATGTAAATGTAAATGTAAATGTGAAAGTTCTCTCTTGGGACAATCAGGGCATATCTCACCCTCGGCTTCACCAGTACAACATTGCATAATGAAGAGAGATGACAGTGTGTTCTGCGTGGCAAAATAATAGCTTCAAAATGTTAACTTTAAGATTAGCAAGTTAAGATGCCACTTAGAGACTACGGATCCAGAACATAAAGAGAAGAGGAGGTGGCCTACGACATTACTTATCACCCACCTACAATGCAGTACTGAGTTCCCTCCCCACACAGTTTAGCAGCCATTCACACCTGGGATCACCTAGCCATAACAACCCACATGAAGACCAGTTGGGTCAACAACCCACAAGTGGCCCTAATGACTCTGAAACTCAGAGGTCCCAAGTGTTCTGAACGACGAAGGACACTCACACACAGAGTTTAAAAGCCTGCACCTCCCCTCCAGTTAGTTAGAACTGAAAAGGCCTCTTGGGTGAGAGGTGAAACGTCTACAAGACTGCAGTGTATGAACTGTGGTCGAGCATCTAAACCTCAGTGTCTGAGTTCATGGGTGTCAGGAGGGGAGAGAGAGCAAAAAGGATAAGGGGAAGGAGAGAAACAGAGTTTTGGAGCTAACACCTTGACTTTGGCGTTCAAGTGAGTTCAAGCTGATCTGTTATTCATTGGGATGTGATGAACACTGCAGGGCTTTGAGAGCTCATGAATACAAAGCACTGTAATGTTAATATATGTTGATTGTAAAGCTCACCTGCTGTGTGCAAGCTTGGACCAGGTTTGGTGGAAACATGTTTCTGAAAAGAGAAATCACACAGTGGTTAAGAAGAGGATGCTGTGCAGTTAAAGTCAGAATTTGTAAACATTATTGGTCTTCTATGTGAGCTACCTGATCAGATCTAAGAAGGCATCAGCAGGACTGACTTGCTCTATCTTCTGCTGCTTTCCAAACTCAGCTTTGGATCCTTTTCCTGGGTGGATGATGAGGACGATTATGATACCAATGAAAACGGCGATAAACGTTGTGGTCATGTAGTAAATCACAGCTCTCATGCCCATCTTTCCCGAAGCTTTGCTGTCCAAAGCTGCCATTCCTAATGGACACAGGATGGGAATATAGTCAGTATCAAAGTATCAAAATATGCTCTTTAGAAAGAAAAAAAGCCCTGTCAGCACCGAGTCTTGTGGCGAAATTACATGTTGCAGTGTGTATGGCGGTTCTTTACCACCACATAAATATCTTACATATATGAACAGGTTGAATGGAGTGTGCCAGACTTTTAAGGTGCAATATGAAATAATTCTAATTAAACAAAACAAAAATTAACAAAATGATCTACAGAATGTGAAAAATAACAGTTTTGATGTTATGATGTCTTCTTACTGTGTTGCAGTCAGCATGCTAATGAGCTAGCCCCATCCCCAAAGCTCCTGTGCAAATGGTGCAAACATCAACGCATCCCTGGTTCTCCAATATTCCAATCTTGACCACTAGCTGGATGGCTAAGGGAGCTAACTGGCTAACAGAACCTACAGTTAGCAGCAGCTAGCTTGTGAAATGCTGCCCCCTTTTTGTTTTGAGTATGAATTATACATATTGGCACTCTTCTTGAGTCTGGCATATTCCAAGGTACACCAATGTGAAAACAAAGCACTAGTGTCTGTGTTTCAGCCAAACAGGTCCACAATACACACTGCAAAGACCACAGCCAACGGCCAACTAGCTTGTATCTGTGCCTGTGTCAGAGGAAACACCTCTCACCACTTGTCATTCAAAAGGTGAAACCAGTAGACTCAGCACGACATATAAAAACCTCTGTTAGGATAAAAGGTTGATTTTTTTCACAACTTTATTAATATGTAATACCACCAAACCATATGTTTGATAAAAAGTTGCAAATGACACTAGTAAATAGGTGGAGGCAAGGACGTTACATTAAATCTGCACACAGCAATAGAGGTGGATCTGCATTCATTTCTATGAAAGCAGCTCAGTGTTGAATGAAGCTCAACTCCCCAGGTATGAAAATACCTGGATCTACCTGGTTGTGTAGAGCGTGTGCACTAGACTCCCACCAACCAAGCCGGCTAACTTAGCATGTAGCTAATTACGCAGCTCTTCTAGACTTTCCAAATTGTATTGGACAGAATGTATTCACCATTTTACTGACGCCTCTTTCACAATGTAAGCTTATAGAAAAACATCATTTTGGACCACAGTGTGTTACGTGACGGTGTAACTACACAGTTTGGTCACTACAAAAATTGGCTTCATAGCCTAATGCTCTTCGTGGGGGCTTGGGTGGAGGAGAAACATAAGGAGAAACTGCGCCAAATGGGTGAAATCATGGTTACTACTGTGACAGGCTCATGAGGCTTTCCCTTTCTTTTTCTGTTTCTTTTCTCATGTACTGACTTGCTGAGCTCTTGCTGAAGATTACTGATTCTACATGCTCAGTTGGCCAAAAAGGCCAAGGTCACACCACAATAACCAGGGCCACAGATGCACAGGCTCATTTTTAAGTGTGTTGTTTTACTTTTATATCATGTAAGGTGTCTTTGAGCTTCTTGAAAAGTGCTATATAATTAAAATATACTATCGTTATTATTGTAATGATCACTTGATGTTTTCTTACATGGGTATGAAAGTATGAAAGATGAGCTAGTTGTTACAGTAAGCGATGACAACGATGCTCTGTGCTAGTTGTACACAGCCACTGAGCCAAACAACAGAGCTACTGCTGCTGTGACAGACCTTCAGCAGCCAACGCAGGAACATCTGCACACAACACACAGCCTTTTCAGGCTGAGGTGTGTTCATTGACGGCTATTTTTCTTGTGTTAATATGATTGTGGCATTCAAAACAGTTGTTTATTCATTCATTTATTGGACTAAAAAGCTAAGAGAGCTTGTGAATTGAAGCAAAGTAGCCGTTAACACTGCTCCCTGCTGACCAGCGAGAGCTGTAGGGCAGTCTGTGGATGTAGTCAGCAGAGAGGCGGGAAGGCAGGCGGTGGGATTTTTTCAGTTGGACATGAATTTAGCTTACTCTACCCCTAGCTTTAATGGTGAAGTATTTTGTTTGCTCTTGATCGACTGAGTATCATCTACAGTTCTGAATTCCAGCTATGTTCAGTATAGCAACTATGCTAGGGCTTTAAGGTAGTCTATCACCAAAGATTAAACAATAAAAGCTGTTGCCATGACATTGTTCAGGAGATTCATGAGAAACATTAGGGATATCTTATTAAAAACAGTCATATTTAAAGAACCAGCAGCTTCTCGTACACAACTACACAACCAAAATCTCAACATTTCTCCCAGCTATAGCATCTGTTCATCAAACCTCGTGTTTGTTTCTCTACGGCTGAAACATGTTAAGGAGTACAGTAAAGTTTGTCTCTTTGAAGGCTAATTTAGACATTTGTAATGCTTCGGCTTTTGAGAACGATCAATGAAATACTTTTTCCACTTTTTCCTAAGTTAGTAACTGAAAAAATGTTTCACTTTCTTGTGCCTGGTGTTTTCTAAAGTCTCTGTGGCAGCAGGCACTGCCTTGAAAATTTGAACGTCAACTGCTGCAAACCATGAATAGAATGGAGAATAGAATAGAATAGACTCAGTGCAGCTCGAGGCCACAAGGATGAAACATCCTTTGTAATTGATTTGAACCAAATCTTTCCTACTACAATCAGCTGGAGTCTCTTTATGAGTGAGCTGGAGGCGAGGCTGACCTCCTGATTACTGGGCTGTAAACATGACCTCCTTGTGTCCAAGCTACCAAGCTGTCCCTCTATCCCAGCACCAGGCAAGATCAAGATCAATCTTTTGTATGTTATTACACCAATCTGACACACTGTGGATCTTTTCACAATATGAAAAACACAAAGGTTTGTGTCTACAAGATGTCCCCAGTTACCACGGCTCCAGTTTGTGCATCTCGTGTTCTGTATAACCATTACAGTTTAGTAAAACAGAAAGCCTCAGATTTTCCAAAAAAACAATTACCCAGTGAGCTTTTGGAAAACCAGAAGGTTGTTGAACAAAGACCACCTGAATGAAAAATAATTATGTCTGTGAAAAAAAGATTTCTAACCAATGTCCCAAGTTCCACCACTTCATCTGATAATGATATACTGTATCTCCTTGCCGAATGTGTACAGCCAAAGCCTATTCAATTGGTAAAAGATGAAGTTACTTTCTGATATTTTAAATCTTCTTTTACAAAGTGTTCGGGCTGTTTTTCGGTTTGGGATATGCAGTCAGTGTTTGTGGTGTCGCCACAAACATTATGCGAATAGCCGAACAAAAAGTTGAAATAAATAAATCCAAATTTTGCATTTAAGCTTGCTGTGTGAGTGTGTGACTGAAACCAGATCACAGCTGTCAGAGCTGCTTTCTCAGATTTACTTTGACTGCTCAGTCAACATTTCACATCCAGTGCAAGTAAACAGCAGATATGAGGTGGTGCTTGCTGATGAAGAAGAGACATGAAGCACCAATTGACCCGAAAAGTGTTCATATCACCTGAATAGAGGAAGTTCGACTGAAGAGAAGCTGAATCATACCTCTGAGAATAGAGAAGACATGTCCTCTCTCCATTGACAGATCAGTAAAATGATTGTGATAATGTGAGAATGTGTCGTACCTGTTATGAGACTGGAAACGAGTAAGGGCAGAACCAGCATCTGAAGCATCCTCATCAACAGCTCTCCAGGGAAAGAGAAGTACTTAACTTCTCGATAGGTCATCTTATACGGGCGGAGCGTGAATCCCAGAACGATACCTGCAGAGAGAATGGCAGTGCGGGCTTGTGTGTTCAATGTCTGTGTGTCTAAATCACATTGACAAGACTCTCACTGCAGAGGCATACACACCTACAACAACTGCGGCGACTGTAAACAGCACAAAGGCATTCTTCTTGAGGAAAGCCTGGATGTCCTCTTTGGAGATCTCCTCCACTTTCCTCTTTGCCTTCATGGTGCGTATGTGAATGCCTTCCCTGAGTCGCTGCATCCTGCTGCAGTGAACCCAAATATGTTGATTAGTGCAAAGAGAATGTGTGTAGACTTACCATCACACCTGAAGGAGAAACATCCAGTTGAACTTCTGTGCAAAAAATATGTAAACTGTGCAATCTAAAGTTTGTTTAACAATCTCTCCAGTACACAGTGCATTTTCTTTGCAGTTAGACTTCATGTTTTTTCCTGTGGTGCCCTCTGTGTTGGCACCACTGCTGTAGACTGACCTCATTCAAATGAAGTGGGATGAGTTCAACTTGTGCAACTATTTTGGGGGGGAATTTTTTAAAATGCCTTTCCTGCCTCTGGAGCGGCGTGTCAGAGCGCTGTGCTTGACAGAACTGGACACCACGCTGAAAAAACACAAAGGAAAGCCTAGAAAAGTCGTTATGACCAAAATGCAAAGCTTGGTTCATGAAATGATTCAATAATAATAATAATTCAACCATGAACACGCAGCAAAGAAATTCCCCTGCAACCCCATAGTATTTTCCCACAGAGCACCATTATAAACGAGATGTCTGTCAGACGGTTGACCGGACACCTCCAC
>OMLP01018251.1:0-17822 GCA_900302685.1 Spondyliosoma cantharus | reverse complement strand
TTTACCCTCCGACAGAAGCCAATACGCCAGCCAGCATTGCCAGGGACAGCCTGCGCACACCATTTCTTAAAACATGCACGCTATTCCATTATGCTAATCGGCATTCTATTATGCTAATCCCATTTCCCAAATTTTGTTGTAGTTGAACCGACGAGATAAGTGGGGAGACATGATTGCATTAGAGAGCAATTTATTTCCTCTTTTTAAAGCGTAATGAAAAAAGTTTTTAATAACGGAACTAAACATCATTTCCCGACACTTTTTCTTGGAGGAGGACGGAGAGATTTCAGTGTTTGTTTGTCTTTTGTTTTTTTTTGTTGCTCTAAATTCTGGGTAAATTGTCCTCTGAAATCAATAAGTGAATGACTTGAACAGCGACAGGACCCGGGGACAGAGGGAAGAAAAAACATCCGACCTGGAGCTCGGAAAGAATAGCGGCGCCCTATTGTGAGCCACGGGCATGCTGCTGATGAAAACTTCACATTCTCCGTCAATGAAGCCTTTTTCACTTTCAGATACTTCACAGTAGCTTCCAACTTGAGGATGCTTCGGGTACAAACATTCACCATGTTCCTTAATACCTCCTTTCCTTTTTTTTTTTTTTCCTCTCAGGCTCTGCTCAGCTTGGCTTTTTTTAGTTTCTAATTTTTAAATTTTCCTTGTTTTCCTCCCCCCTCACCAAAGCCATGCCCCCGGCTCGTCGGATTAAAGTTATTGTGCTAAACAAGACGGGAAATCATGTCTTGCTCTTTATTTTTTTCGGCACTTTGTCAGTTCGCTTCATGAGCTCGTGATCCCGCGCGCTTATTGTAATTCCCTGAAAAGTTTTTTCATTGTGAGCTCACCTCTTTAAAGGGAGCTCGCGCACCAGCCATCTCTCAGATGGGTCACCTGATGCTCGCCGGTGCGATGCGTTCAAGTGCGAGAAGATCAAAGAGACACTATTTTGATCCGTTTTGTTTCCCGGAGTCGAGAGCAGCTGCTCCGTGACTGATTTCTTCCAAGTCACAGCATATTTGATTTAGCCTTTAGTTCCAAGCGTTTTCTTTTTTCTTTTTTTTTTTTTTTAATCCAGGAGGTGCTCACACGCCCGTAAAAAAAAAAAAAAGATTCCCATGCTCGAGTCAAAGCATATTGCTTTCTCTTTATGGCTCCTCTGGTTGGTTCTCCGAGGAGTGAAAAAGCACTTCCAAAAAAAACGTCCGATGTCGTAATTTATATGAAGTCTGTTTTACTGCGCATCTGATGATAACTGCTTTGGAAATTTCCCCAGGAGCATAAAATCTGTTGTTAATGCTACGTGGTCCCATTTATTTTCTCTGAATGCGTAAATCCCAGCTCGTACAAGGGGAGGCTGTGATTTAGTGAAAGGGGAAGCGTGGGTAAGTGTGGAGCTTTTTTTTTTGCGGGAACGACGGCGAGCATATTTCACACATCTGTCTGAATCTGCCGTGGATATTCCCTTTTTCTTTTTTTTTTTTAAACCGCAAATGAAGTCAGTCGTGTTTGTTGATTGCTGAATGCCACTTTAGATAGTTCTGCATGGGTGGAGGTCATTCTGTCTTTTTTTCCCGCTCTCTCAAACACACACACACACACACAAACAGACAGCCAAATGCCAGCATGGACTGTTGGTCAATAAGATATGACATCCGCGTTGTCAGTGTTTGTGGACGGCCTGTCAGTGAGTGCTGCCTCGCCGACGCAGACGGACGGTCACGTGACTCCGCGCCGCGTGGACGATTTGTCATTCCAGAGGCGACAGGGTCAGGGGGGGGGACGGTGTTAGATCGCCTGTGCTTCTCGTGGGTGTTTGTGTTTCTGTCTTCTTCGGTGAATGTTGTACATTTGTTTTCCCCGCACGCAAACACGAGTCTCCTGTCATGAGCAAAAAACGGCTGAGCGGAGTGGAAAGAAACCAGATTTACGCGCGGTTGTATCCACTGCAGGCCTTTTATATTTACCATTGACTATGTTAGCCTTGTACAATTTATATACTGTATACAACATAGCATGGAAATTAACCCACTATTAATTAATCCTGCATATCTTTTGTGCAAGATGAACTCATATGAAGTCTATCAACAAGACTCAATGGATTTCTTTCAGCATGAAGCAGCTTATAAGACAAGTTCATCCCCAACTTTCCTCTTACCTCTAGTGCTTTTTATCTATCTAGATTGTTTTGCTGTGAGTTGCCAAGTGTCGGAGATGCCTGCTTTCTCTCAAGTATAACGGAAACCAGGAGGCACAAGCGCTAAAACAGCTTTGTGCACCACGACGAACCTTGTTGTGACCAGTTTCATGTGGGAGCGAGGTTTGTTCTGTTTCACTGCACAGAAGGTGGTATGCATCTACTCGCGGATGGAAGGCTTGCTAACAAAACTTGCTAAATACCCGCTCCCAGGAAAAGTGCCAGGCCTGAAGCCGACACTGACTGTCGCAACCGTCTCTATTCCAGTTAGCCAGGCGCTAAGCCGGAAGTCTCTAGTGCTCACGCTCAATGGGCCACACGACATGGAAGACCAGGGTATTTATATCCCGGAGAAGTCAAGATTTTTTTGGCTTCATGCGCCACTGAGCAGCTTTCATAGGAATGAATGGAACGAAATCTCCAATGCTGTATCCAGGTATTAATTGTAAAAGATCCATGGCTAACTGAGCTAGCCAATGTTGCAGTGCAGTGAGCAAGGAGGCATCCGCCATGAAACTGGTCTCGACAATTCGAGTTGTTTTTTGTTAAATTGTATTTATTATATGTAATATTTATTTTGCTTTTTGAGCAACAAGTAAATAATGTTGTTCAAATCCAAGGAGATTAAGTTGACCTAAAGGAAATGCTGAGAGACACATAAAGAGTACAATAAAAATTAGAAAACAATTTTATAAATATATTGGTTTTAACACCATGTATGTACGTCCTTCTGAGATATCTTGTGTGACTTGCAAAATGCAACTTTTATACAGCGAATTTTCATGCAATAAAAAAAAAAAAAAAAAAAAAAAAAAGATGCTTGTCAGTGCTGGAACAAACAGACATTCTCCAGTTTATTATGTCCACCTACATGGCGTGGTAAGAAAGAGACGGGCTTCAAAGACAATAGGTCCTGTCTTAACTGCACTCCCTTACTTCCACCTCTGCGCCGAGAGACCAAGTTCTGGGAATGAAGCCAAGCCGCTGTGGGATCTGAAAATGTGACACTTGTCTCATGTGAATGATATACATTGCAGTGAGATTTTTCCAGCATCGTCATGGCAACGCTGATGAATTCTGGCCAGTGTTTGAATACAACTTGCATGTAGGTCAGAGGCCTTGGGATCTTTTTTTTTTTTTTTTAGATGCATATCCATGTGGTGCAAATAAAATGTGACACCACGCAGCTTTTTGCTCTTCACACTCATTAGAAGCTATCAAATCTGTGTCAAACATGACATAAAGGAGGAGGGGGGGGGTGCGGGGGCGCATTTCCGCTGTCGACTTTTGACGGAGGCAGGTGCCGCTTGGAGTCTTTTCCTGGCCGGGCTGACTGATTCACTTACCGTCTCGTCTGACCAGTCATCTAAGACACGTACTAGGAGGGTGTGCTTCAGCCGTGTGAACACTACCACTCCACTGGTCCCAGAGCTTCCACTCTGAATAGCTAGCGGCACGGCTAATTGAGCTAACTAGCTAACGGGCAGCCTACGGTTAGCATCAGCTTGCAATTACTTTACTTCACTTTAATAACAATTCTTACATTTTGCACCTTTAAACATAAACAAAGGCTCGATGAATGGTTCATGAAGCATTGTTTGTTAGCAGTTAAATGAGCATAAACTACTGTTCAATTAACAATGAATTTACCAATTGTGACCCTCTTATGTTCTCTCATCTTTGATTGGGAATGATTTTGTTTCAAAGGCTTTGTTATTAAATTAATAAAAATGGTTCCTTTAAGTGTCAACTTGAGAATGTTTTTTTGATTGAGTATGAAATTTAAAAACATTTCTGTCCAATCTCACAAACCAAACCAAGCTTTCTTGGAGTTTTTATTATCCCTCTGTAACATTTCTCCGTGTCTCCTTCCCGTCCTCTGGCTGACTTGCAGCCTTTTGATTATCCTAGCGAGGAAATTGCAATAAATGTAGAGAGCCTCGTCCAGGTACAGGATAATTTATTTTTCTTTGCATGCAAAATGTGTGACTCCGAGTTGAAAGTGAAATAGCAGGTGCTTCTCAACTGGGGTTACATTTCATTCTGGTGGGATATTTCGTACATAATAATTAGAATTTACAAGGGTTCTCAGTCTCTAATTCTTTCTTTCAACAAAACAGTCGGGAGTGGAGCTTTGGAGGAGCTTCAATTCCTAATGAATGTGACTGAAATGGATGCAAAGCTCACTATGAACTGTGAAAAACAAAGGCTATTGGGGAGAAGAAAAAAAACAACAACACTTAAACCCTTGTTAGAGCGGGTCTTTTGTCTACACAATGTCTCAGGTGCATGTAGAAGGGACGAAAAGCTCTGCCTGCGCTGCTGCTTGTTCAGCCAGGCAGGGTCACTTAAAAGTGGATAGCGCGACGCGGCTAATCCGATACCTCAGCCTCCTCCGTTTTGGATTCTCCGTGTTCCGTAAAAGGTCAGCGCTGCCAACGTGGTTTACAGTTGTTCGCTGTTATGCGCGAGTTCATGAAATTTGTTGTTTTCCCGGTACAGATCTCTGCATGCAAATCAGCCCGGGATTCCCCCCCGAGTTATGTTCGCATCAGACAAAAAGCGATCCATGCAGTTTACGTCTAATGCTTGGTGTCGGCGCAGGAGGGATAGTATGCTCTTTATGGAGTGGAATGAAAAGTAAAGGTATAGTCCAATGTGGGTAATACATAAATATTCATCAGTCCTTGAGAGGAGAGCTACAGTTCGAGGTCTGGAAGTGTGTTATCGCACTACACATGGTGATGAAACATGCTCGAATGTTCGAATGAACATAACTGTAAATAAGCTTTTATTAATGTAAATAGGGCAGGAGGATATCAACACCATACGCCAAAGCTGTTGATGGGATAATAACATATCTGTCTTGACCAATGTTTGTGTCCTGTCACAAACCTGCTATCAATGTTCCAAAACCCTGACCTTAATCAATGTTCTAGCCTACCTTAATTGTACATTAATCGTATTAATTTGTCATAACTGCAAGTTTCCCCTCAACCTTTCCATAGATGCAAAGCACTTAAGATAGTAAGAAATGATTTGAACAAGTATCACCCAAGAGAAATATGTCCGTATCTCAGTAGGGAATGTGTTCATTCTTAACTAGGGGGACGTCCCCTAACCCCCAGTTAAGAATGAACTATGGTGAGACTTTGTATTTCTCTTTTGTTTTCTTTTTTTTTTCTTTTGCCTGCCTTTGACGGTTTGCACTTTGGATTTTAGACTTTGGACTTTTTGTTTTTTACCCTTCCCGCCTCTGTGTGTCTTTTGCGTGATCGCAGAAAAAGGGCGACAGGAGGACAGGCGAAGGCAGGAAGTGGAAAGTAAGGCACATCGCCTGATACAATGTACAATGTAAACTGGGGAAACTAAACAAAAGCAGTCAGAAGATCTATAAGTGCTTCTGGCATTAATCTATAGGAGTTTGAACACTCTCAATTATTTATAATTTGTCTCACTGGATTTTTTTTTGATGCAAAAATACACTTAACACACATTTTTATGAGGAAATACCCAGGCAGCTGGCCAAAACAAATGTCATTTTGTGACCTCAATATACCCCTACTTGAGAGGAACAGAGGAATAATCTCATCATAGTTCTCATAGTATTTCAATTTTTAGTCTAACTTCATGTATATAATATAGTCAAAAAAACAAGTGTGTAGGTGGAAAAACAATGCATTCATAATAACAAAATTACTATATATTGCTACATTTGAAACTTTAATTGGCTACGTGATGCATCAGTCACCTGATGGCTGGCTTTTAAATGGCTCAGGAGAGAGGGGAGGGAGCAGAAAGTGGGTATCCTGTCTTGGTGCTCACTCGTTGGCTGTTGTAGGCTCCAGGGCGGGCACTGAAGCTCCAATCTCTAATGAGGTGTCAATCAAACTGAAACTGGCCCTTTCAGGGTCTCCGACATTCACAATGATACAGATAGAGATGATTCAGATAGCTGAACAGATGCGGATAAAGATAATGGTGAACTCGCTTATTCCGAGTTCAAAACTGGTGGTTGCTGGACTGAGATTACATCATCTTGGATGTGAGCCATTATGCTACAAGCTTGTTTCACAAACATTTTTACATACCTTGTCTTTCACCAAAAGAGGAGTTTTGTTTTTTTTTCCATACGCTATGCAAAGCCTGATGCACTTCATCCTACTTATACCTGAGCTTTTTTACATCTACTTTTGTTTTTAGGCTGCTTTCTCTCCAACCTTGCAGCTCAGCTGGTCCATGCACTGCGGAGCAGTCCTTTTGAACCCTTGAGCTTTTAATCCTTTAGTTTGGTTCATTTGAGGTTCACAGCAAAATAACCTCGCTGTGACCGCGTGGAAATGCAGCTCTAGCTCGTTCTCCCTTCCCGAGCTTCAAGGTTTTTTTTGTTTTGTTTTGTTTTTTTTACATGAAAGCGAGAATGTGATCCTTGATACCTGCAGGAAGGAAACAATCATGAGATATACAAATGAATGGATATAAAGAGATGGATGGATGGGTATGTGATGGCACGCTGTGACTACATGGAAAGCCTCCTGTAACAAGGTGAAGCGCGGGCAAAGTGCAGCCTGAGCTGGAATTCATTTGAAAGCTATTTTTGTTTTCTCGTTTGTGGTAGAAGTCTATGCGTGTCAGTGGAATTCGCTTAACAGGTTTCTGCGTGCGTTTCCTCAAGGAAGAGGTCATCAGATGTTTTACGTGAGCAAACTTTATTCGCAGTTAAGTTTGGTTGCATTTGAAGAAGCTTGGGGCTTGGAAATTGTCATTACTTTGTTCTTTCACTGCAGCGTTTTTAATAATAAGATACTAAAATAGCAGACCGATATTCCATTAATTTCTCCACAGGCAGATTTTATTTGCAAATCTCTGAAACCATTTATTCAATTCTGAAGGTAAACATGAATATCCTTAATAATGCACCTGGTTAGAGGGTTCCTTGCATAATTTGCAGCATTAGTTCTCTCAGACTGTCCCAGCAAAATTGGTACCGTAGCTGAATTATCCCCAACCGAACTCATATTGCGCAGGAAATCAAATTGATTCCCAGCCTTGCGAATCAGAATCGCATCGGTGTCAGGAAAACCAGTGGCAATAACCGGCTCTCAAGCTGAGGCTCCAAAAATATCATACAGAGTGCTATTCTCTACTCCATGGTCTTCCGTGGAAATCGCTCCATAAACTCCAACTAGAACGCAGCTGCTCGTATCATCACCAGAACTCCCTCTACTGAACACATCACTCCGGCCCTGCAGCAACTCCATCGGCTCCCCATCAAATCCTGCACTCATTTTAAGATTCTACTCCTCACTTTCAAGATCCTCCACAACCTGGCACCTTCGTACCTCGCTGAACTTATCCATATCCACACACCTTCCCGCACTCTCCGATCCTCTTCTACCATCCAGCTCTTCGCCCCATCTGCCAACCTAACCACCATGGGGGTCACGGGCTTTCAGCCGATCCAGCCTTTGGAACTCTCTCCCACCAGACATTCGCACTTCCGACACTGTTTCCACCTTTAAATCCCGCCTGAAAACACACTTATTCCGAGTGGCTTACTCGGTATCAGATTAATCATGCAATCGCACTCTGGCCTATTCTATTATTGCACTGAGTAATTTGCATCTTCCAATTTTTGTTGTACTGTTGTTGTTGTTGTTATGTGCAGTGTCCTTGAGTGCTATGTAAGGCGCCTTTAAATTAATTGCATTATTATTATTTGTATTATTATTATTATTATTATTATTATTATTATATGAATGGAGGAAGGGACTGATATAAAGTGATAGACGACACCTCTGTGGCTCAGTGTGTGCAGCAGGTATCTTAATCAGATCCCGGTAATCAGCTCAGTCTACCGCACTGATAATGATCATGTGGCCCCGAGGTCAGACACGTGGCCCCTGGGCAGGCGCAGGGCGGCGCAGCGTGCTGATGTAACGGGACAGCAGGGACCGTCACACCGGGGAGAACAGGAAGTTTCATCGGGGAGGCTGTCGGTCGGAGCGAGCAAAGACCCACGCTCCGTGTGTGTTTGTCAGTATGACAGGTTTGTGACTGAAGGGTAAGATGTTTTGATGATTTACAGTAATCCCCTGCGCAGCGACTTGAAGGATACACAGGCTGGATGATCGCCTGAAGTGAAGTGTGTGTGAGTGAGTGAGTGAGTGTGTGCGTGTGTATGTGTGTGTGCCACTTGTTGCATAGAATCAGTTTGAAGTGTGGTAGTTTTAATACATTCATCTATCATTCTTTATGTGAACACGTATTTGGGTGTTACTTAACATGACTTAATGTAGCCTGAATGTTCTGAGCCTATAAATAAAACATGAGCAGTTTGATGGCAGGTTTTTGCATTCTGTTCAATAAATTCTGCCTATGGAGCAATCCAGACCTTTATTAAAAAATAAGAATGATGGTTGGGTCCAAGGATTGTTTTATATTTCAATAACTAACTGGCATAAATCTGACACTGCAATGTGGCATTTAATTTAATCTAATCTGCCTTAATTCACTCACTTGTTTGATAGTGCACTATGTAGTTTTGGAAAATAGATACTAAGGTAATAATACAAATTGAAAAATATGAATTTATCTTCATGATTGAATAAACAATCTGTTCTCAGAGAAGAATAAGGTCCCCACAGCCATGTTTGAAGCTAGCAAATATAAATAAACCAAAACAGTATGAAGCTGTTTGTTTATTCAGTCATGAAAATCAATTTTTTCTTTCTAATTAAAACATTTTTTTTCCCCCCAAAACTGCATAATGCACCTTTTTAAAGATGTTAGCAGTCGGATCGAATAAAGAAAGACTAAACAAGCTTGCTGCAGAAAAACTGTACAGATGTTGAGAGAAAAACTGGAGGATAAAATATAATATGGGACAAATGTGTAACATCACCAAAAATTGCAAGAATATTTATATTATATATATTTAAGAAATCCTAATGACTAGTCCACGATATCGTTCGGCTGATACTATAAGAAGCATATAAGAATATATTGATATTGGACTTTTTTTACACCCCATTATCGCATCAACCCCAGAAATCCAGTATTGGTTGGGCTATACTAATGACTGATGTAAAACACGTAACTGCACAGGCAAAATTCAACAACGGTCACGAGTTAGCCACCACCAAGACTTCCTAACGGACACTTCCTCTGCTTCTATACTGCGCACTACATTTCTTGTTACAAGTCCCCTCGTTTTCTCTCTTCTCCCGCCGTCTTCTACCATCAAAGTGAGCAAGGGGCGGAAATCGACAAGTGAGTTGGCAGGAAATTTGCAGATTTGGCGGTGCCATGTAGGAATTAAAACAAAATCAGGGACTGTATTTTTTTAAAAGCCTCAGCCGAAAAATGAGCATCAAGTTGATCCAACACCTTTAACGACCAGCAAAAACACTCCACTTTAGCTAATGTGTTGTGTTATCTAAGAACACCCTGACTCAGACATGTTATTCAGACATTACAGTCAAATTATTTTTGTTTCTTTTCATGAATTGGATAAAGTGTTGCCAGAAACCAAGTGTATTTACCTTTCTTAACAAGCAAATTAACCTCTCAGTCATTTATTCTCAGAGCAGGACTGCGGCCAAGACCAGCTTACTAAGAAACTACTTAAGACTAGACATAAATCTGCAGGCCTTCGACTGGAGCCTTGTAGCTCTGTGCCCTTTACTGCTCGGGGTCACGACCTCTTTCTCACCTGACGTCCACACTACAGCACGAAAATAAGTGCAGGGTAGGGTTCATTTTATTAAACACGTGTTTAACGTTTCATCTCTCACTCGTCTTTGACTAGACATTGACGATCCCCATCAGCAGCTCCAGAGGGACGCTCACTTCCTGTGCTCAGACCAGAGGATGGACACTGGGCTGGTTGACACACTGGTGCTGCAGCTCAACAGGATCTACCCCCAGATACTCAGCGACAAGGAAGCCCACAGGGTCACTACAGATAACATACGACCAAAAAACATCCTGTTTTCACTCACTTGAATTTGCTAAACTGAATGTGAACTCTGGCTGCCGGTTCTACAGTGATTCAACTCAGCGTGTGTCTCCCTGCAGTTCAGGAACCTGAGCGTGCCGACCAAGGTGCGGTTAGCTGAGCTGCTGAAGCACCTGCATGGGAAGGGAGAGGAGGCATGTCACGAATTCTACAGAGGACTGCACATCCACGCTGAGGACGTTTACTCCAGTCTTCCCACCAGACTCATACAGAGAGGTGAGAGGTTTCAGTGGAGGAAGATTTCCAAGTAGCGCTGTAGATAGCTGAGAACGCTCTTTCTTAAAGATGTGGCCCCTGCAGACTCACATCTGAATATGTTTTTTTTTATATGTAACTTAGTGCAGAAATCTATCCATAAGCGCCATCCTTGTTTTTTTTCTTTCATGCAATATGTTGTAAATGAGACTGTGATCTCACTAGCAACTTCCCCAGTGTCCTGTAACGGTGGATCCCCTGCTGTGTAGTTGCCTTGTCTGGCCTTAGGTAAGCTCATCCTATTTAAGACACAGAGAGAGAAGCCTGGGCTGCAGTTAAAGTCCTGGATCTGACATTACACAGGCTGTTATTTAAAGTGTGGGCTTTAACCATTTAACCATCAACCATTTTTACCCTCTTATCTAGAGATGGACGATCCAAAATGGACGTACAATGTGAAAATCTGCCCGGAACCATATGTGCTTAATGACAGAGGTAAATCTAATTAACGTCTCACGCTACTATCCTGTGCTTTGTGTTATTGATTTATATTTTTAAATCAGATTCCAAAGAGACATCTGCCAAGCGAGTGCTGGTGTAACCAAGAATCCCATCAGTGATTTTTGTACGTTTTAGCCAAATTCGTACCATCCTTGTATACTTACTGTTAAATCACAACAATTAATTTATACACAATCACTCAACGTGATGGAAACATTTTGGATTAAATGTGACTTTACATCGAATATATGTAAGAACATAAGAAGGAGATTGACATGTCACAGTTTTAGGCAAATTATGTTTTTAAAAATTATTTTTAATTTTAGAAAAATCCCCTTGGAGGGATTTTAAGTTTAATTGAGGGAGTGGTCTGTCAGTTTATATTATCGTCATGTAGAGATGCAAGCGTGAGCAGGATCTGATATGAAAACATTTCCTCTTTGGTGCATCACATCTTGGATTTAATTATTGTCTACAAAAAACAATCCTTTTTTTAATCCAAGAAACTGGAGCAGGGAATCACAGAGTAACTCACAACACAACACAATACGATGCACAATATGTTGCCCGCGATGATGAAAGCATCATGATACAGAGATTCTGTAACAAGAGTACAGGAATTTGGTATTCATTCCCTGAATTGCATTTCTCCTTACAGAATTTGACACTAACTACGATGAAAAAATTTATTAAAGGGCGTAGAGTCTTAAAACGTTGTGCCTCTGTATCACACACACTGACTACAGCTGGTTCATGTCCTTCTGCGCAGCCATTTTAATGTCAACTAGCCATAAACTGGCCAAAGGCATTGCTGACAAAAAGCAGAACAGTTCTGGAGTTAAAATGATTAAAGGAAGGAAACAGCTTTGGCCACTAAATTATTTTCAATCTGTGTATTTTAAGAGAAAGCAAGAGAAACTGATATGATATATACCCCAACATCCCCGCATTAAAATGTGACAATATGCTAAATTTGGAATTATAGGAAGATTTTATTAGAAAATGGAATTGTGTGTCTGTATGAGGTAATAGAGGCTTTAATAATGAGGGAAAGTAATTCATAACAGGGACAGTAAATGCATATCTAATCCATAGACCTAGTCGGTTACTGTTTAATTATTTTGTTTTATGTTCTTCTTCTGTTCTTTTTTTCAAATCATGGATGAGCTGTTTAAAGAGGGTGTCTCACAGTAATGTAATGTTATAATGATCTGCGGTTTGATTCTATAATATGGTGGTCTTACAGTTTGTGTGTGGTTGTCAGGGTGCCTCTGTCCCCCCCTCACTGATCCTCCGATAAGCCCCCTTAAGCCCAACCAAGCTTTGTTCTTCAGCACATGGAGTTGTCTGCTGAACCTTTTAACCCCTGGCATCAGAATGTGGGCCCCACTGTTCTGCACTGCTTCACCATTCATCATCCCATCGCATCCAGAGCTTTGGCTTTGTGGGTCATTTAAGCTCACGTGTAAAAAAAAAAAAAAAAAGAAAAAGCACCCTCCACCCCCGTCCCAAACAGTTTCCTCTGTCCTGCATTCCTTTGAACAGTCAGGGGGCACATCCACTGGGTCAAAGGTGTGTCGGGCGGCAGGGAAATGGGTCATCGCTGACTTCAAATCACGAGTCATACGAAGAAAAGATGGCAAAAAACAAGACAAGCGTCTTTTCACAGAGGAGTTTTACACTCGTGCCACATATACTCGTTTTCACTCTAGTTTGTCTTTGTTATTTTTCGGTTAATTTGATTGACTACTAATGCACATTTAGTATGCCCACCTGCTGGTTCATTATTGGCCTATTTTATCTTTCTTCTCTCTGTTTCTGCAGGACCAATGTTCTTCCTGAGCTGTTTCAGTTTCGTAGCTTGTATTGCAATGCTCTACTATTACAGAGGTGAGTCATACAGAATGATGGAGAGCTCTTCAGGCCTACACGTCCACGGAGATCTGAACATTAATGTTGAATATCAATGCACGAAAGCATCCAAAGCCCCTCTTTTCATATTCAAAAACTCGTTTTCCACTCTGTTTGTGTTTATCCGATCCTCTCCCTCCCATATTTCCTGAAAACCTTTTGTTGCCACTCTTTTCTGCCCACAGAGGGTGAGACGTTGAGATGCACCGGTCCGTTTCTTCACTGCTCTGCGGCAAGACTTAGTAAAGACGTTTTAATTTCCTATGCTGAGATTGGAAAACAGTAAAAGTGGGGCTGGTAAGATGAAGAACAAGCCCCGGTGAGAAGGACAAGCCATGACATTCGCCACGTTGCTGTGCCATACTCATGTTCTCCTTGAGAGCTGGAGAGTTTTTTTCTAAAATGTAAGCACGAATTGACTTGCTGACACGTATGTGATGTTCTAACATAATTCTTGGATGTATGGGTCTTACATGGATTCATCGTGTGTGCTGAACCAGAGTCCTATAAAGAGTACAGACAGAGTCACAACAACGGAAGTACAAAATGCTGATCGTCACATGATTGACTTAGACTTCACATAGTTCCAGGGAGTTCTAAGTGGGCAATTTATGAAGACATAGACGTACAAAGCTTGGCAGTCTGTAGTCACAGCATGATTAACTGAGTGATTGATTTAATGTACTGGGCTGCTAGTATTTGCAGCTGACTTTTGGGAAGTATTGTGAGGCTCCACAATCCAGCATTGCTTTAAAAAAAAAAAAAAGGTTAGTTGGAGTAAGTGGAAAAGACGCGACTCTCTCTACTCAAGGGCTCTGAACAAAGCCAACAGGAAGTTGGGGGAACTGTCAATCAAGTGCAGTTTGTACACACCCACTCTATAGGTCAACGGAAGTGAAAAAAACTGTGTTACCTGTGTTGGTGTGCAGGGATAATTTCAAAAACACTGCAACCTCAATCCTTTCCTAAATGCTTTCCTTCGACCTTGATGAAAAACATCATGAGGTCAAGACAACTGCAACCGACTGCACTTAAACCAGGACTGCAAGGAAGATGGATTTGCTATTTGGTAAGAATTCTTCAAGATGTGTTCCATTGGGAGTTCCGCGTTGTCTTGAACGCAGCATTGGATAGTTTGTCATTTCACTCTGTTAGGAACATTCCCAAACAGTAAAAACTATCCGACTGCAGCCCCGGTCACTTGAATTTGACTTTTTGAGTAACGATGTTCAACTTTTGCTCAAATAAAGCACAAAACATTTTGGCATCACTTGGAGTTGCATCTTATTTTTAATCTAGAATGACAAAAGATATGCACAGACATAATCAGCATCAAATACTGTACGGTCTTTAGGAATATCACAGTGAGCAGTTTGTATCTGGCACTGTTCCGTCTGCTGTGAGCATGAAATGGAGATGATGACTACACATGTTACGTCGCCTCTATCTGAAAGTTGCACTAGAGGGCACTGCTCCCTCATCCAGTGCACCAAAGCGGGCAACAAGGCTGATGGAAAATGTACTGGAGTGCTCTAACAATGACAAATCGAGGGCAACAGACAAGCCCGCATTAATTAATAATGACATCAAATTGATTGAAAGATTGAAGTCAACTTAATTAAATGCTACATCAAACGCTGTTGACTGCTTAAGAAAAGACTTGTGTGCAGGGACGGATACACTTCATACTCACTTAAGGCCCTTTCAAGCACTTCTTATTTGAGTGAATCAGCAGGAAAATGGCTGCATCAAAAAGATGGTATATACACAGTGCAGGTGTCAGGTGTCAGGTGTCGGATCTCTGGAGATTTGCGTCACTGAGCGTCACTTTTTTCCGCCTCTGTATTCTCTGCAAAGATGAGCAACAGATGAGAGAGGGGCGTGAGAGAACGAGAGAGAGGGAGATGGGGATATGGGTGTTAAAGGGGGTTGGAAGTGTCACAAGAGTGATTGTCCAGTTTCTAATCTGGCATCCACGTTGCCACGTGCTCATCAGCATCCTCTGCCGTCGTACCCCCCATGGAGTCAGCTCCTTCCACAGAGCCAGAAGAGTAGGAGCCATACATTATGTATATATTTATCAGTCTACAGATCTGCCTTGAGTGGAGCCATTGTGAGTGTCATGAATCTGGCTCGCGGCTCGTCTGGCAGTTTCCACGGTTACCAGTGATAGCTGTGGAGGAGGAAGAGGATCAGATTGTGACGCTGGTTTGTCATCTCGAAGGTACTCTGTCACAGTCACGTTGGGAAGAAAAATGATAGATGCAGGCATGTTTATTCTTCTGGTGGTGTTTTAGCGGGACGATTATGTGAAACAGGCTCAAAACGTTGTGTGTCGAACCACTCAAGTGTATAAACTGAGCATTTGCATGGGCTCTAATTAGGGTTTCGGTGACACTGCTGAAATACAGACTAATTAAAGCTTCCATTTTAACAAGCAGTTCTGCTGGGCTCTGTGCTGTGTTGACTCTGACTCACCAGCTGCCGGTCCAGAGAACCACAGACACTCTCCAAGCTTTGCTCATAGCACAGAGAGTCAAACATTGTTATAATTGTACATTAGACATGACGCCTGTGGTCGGAGACATGTGTCGGTGAGGTTGAAGCTGTGAAGGTGTGCCGGAGCTTTGAGTCACATGAGGCCCGCCCTCCTCTGCTTGTGCATACATTTACTCAACAGATTCATCAGCTGTCTGGAAAGGGAACGATGACATCTTGCTTGTACGTCATCATCGTGATTAAAAATTGAAGCCCATGAAGCTTTCGTGTAACTGTGGTTGTGTGTCTGGGCCGATCGCCGAGGTCACTCTCGGGCAGCAGAGGAGACGGCGTGAGGTCACGTGTGCCTGTCTCCACTTTCCTGTTTGTCCAGCAGGAACAATTGTTGTGTTGTTTGTGTACCAGACCCCTTTGTCCCCTCCTTTGCTGTTTCTCTCTTGTTTTCCGCAGTGCAGGACAATGATTTTCTGGTAAATGAACAGTGGCTGGATTTTTGTTCTTGAGTTGTTTTCCGCTGGAAATTTCTCTGAGGGCCCAGAGAGGTTAGTGTGTTTGTAGGTCAGGTAGGGAGGATTGTGAAGGTTGGGGTCAGGAGGTCAGGAGAGGAGAGGACCAAAAACATGCTGACTACATGGATGTCTATTGGGGCAAACTGCACAGTAAAAGGCAGGAGAGAAAAGAAACTGTTTGTATAGAGAGAGGGGAGCAGAGAAAGAGGATGAACATGTATAAAAGAGAAAAGAGAAAGAATACCTGCACGCGTTCTTGGTCAGTCCCTGTGGTTCACCCTGTGGACTCCAAAGGCCGTGATGAAGACATTGACGACGACTATCATAAAAACCAGGCCCGTGGTTAGGTTTTCCAAAAAGTTCAGCCTCCAGTGCTTTTGTTCATCATTCAGGTTCCATCGAACTGTGGACAAAACCAGGAAATACCATTTAATGACAAAAACACACACTCAATGAACGTCCACTCAAACATCAGCATTCTACAATATTCTGGGACATGAGTCAAGTTATTATACACAGATTTACTGTCAACTATGAGTAAATATGTATTTAATTCTGGGTGCAGGCAGTTCAAACGTTAATGAGTGATCCCACAGGAATTAAGTGAATCCAATATTCAATTTTGACAAGAGCATGTGAGAAGAAGCTTTTCACTAAACACAAAGGAGTAGGACAAACAAAACTTGTCATGATTTTGCATAGTTGGTCCTTTCCAATTTAGAATTGGAGACTCTTTGAAAATATGTTTTTTACATGAGCATAAACTATGATTAGTTTTGGGATTAAACCTGCGTCTCTTCACAAATAATTTAATGGGGGTTTTTTTTTTTTTTTGGCCCTGTGCCCACATCATAACACTTATGGAAATGAAATTCATAGAGGTTGTAAAGACTGGCCCCTGTAACTCACACACCAAAAATGACCAGCAGGTGGCGCTATTTTCAATTTTAAATGTTTTTTGACCCACAACTCCATCATAATATGTCGCACATTTTTAAACCTCATATCTACATGTTCCATGAATTCAGATGAATTGCGTGGCTTAGGCCCCGCCCACTTTTGCTTTACATTTCCATTCACAAAATCGCAAAATATGAAAAACCTACTTTTTCGAACTCCTCCTAGGGGATTTGAACAATTTGCACCAAACTTGGCACGTAGCATCTGTGGACCATCCTGACAAAAAGTTATTAAAAGAATTTCGATCGGCCAAAAAACGGCATAGAATATAAAACAACAAATTCCTGCACATTGTGTTCAAAACAAACAATCGTGCATATCTTCACCAAATACATTCCGATTATCACAACACTTTTGCTATTTGTGTTCCGTTGTCCGATGAGGCTTTGTGCCAAATCGGCCAATAGGTGGTGCTCTGATGGCCGTCTCAATTTGTGTCAATGGAATTAAATGGGAAAATCTTCAAATCCTCTTCAAAACTCATCGTCTTTCAAGCCCTTGTTGTTCCTCATAGTTTGAGCTATAGACACTATTCCAACTTTTTAAGAGTCAGAAGACCTTGAAGTATTGGGCATGTATCAGATTTTGAAAAACTTTTTACGGTTTTGAAATCATCGCAGTTTTACTTTTAAGGATTTTCAGCTCTTCTCCTGATTTTATAATGGGTGTGTATTGCGTGAGTTACAGTGTGTGACATCATCGTTAGAGTGGAGAGCAGCTAGAAAAACAGGACAAAACATTGTCTTCAGCTTGATCCCTACTTTGGCTGTGCTACTGATCCAGCGTATGTGCAGCCAGAGAAACTGTTCACCTTTTTAAGCTATTTCAGCCCTCTCACTCTTCAGCCTTTCTGCCTTTCCAGCTTTACAACAATTCAGCTTTTTCTGCTCATTCTTCACCATTCAGCCTTGCTAATGGATACAAACCTCTGTTTAACAGTCTGTTCGTCAGACATTGTAGTCCTCAAATGATTTGTTCTTCATGTAGATTTCAGGGAGTTCTTCTGACTTCAGCGTACATTGTTTAATACCAA
>OMLP01018250.1:0-12787 GCA_900302685.1 Spondyliosoma cantharus | reverse complement strand
AAACTGATAAAAAAAGTAATAAAAAAAAGTTAAGTGAGAGGGCTTGTTTTTAACTTAACCTGATCTGTGTTCCCAAATGTTGCACGCTTGCATGGATCTGTAAGTGATGAAGCTTGAAATCTAAGATGCGTTGACCAGTTAGCAAAATGTCAGTATTATTATTTTTAGACTTATGTCTTATGACTTATGACTTGTGTTTTTATGCAGATTACTATGTTTCTTGACAGTGGTGCTAATCTAGTAAAGATGGCGTCGCATGTGTGGCAGCCTGTTACAGTAGCTATCGCTCACCTTTGACCTTTTTTCTCCTCTTTTCTATTGTTTTAGATATCACAGGTCCTTCCTTCCTGCTGCTGTCAGACTGTACAACCAGCACTGCTCCCAATAGACCTAGCATGTGCACTATGCCATAAATAACCTATTTCTCAGTTTTTTGCTCTAACTGCACAATTTCACATATCACCCATATTTATTATTATTCAACAACACACTGCAGTACTGCTTACAATTACACTGTTAACAGTGTAAAACATTATTTATATACAATGTATATGAGTCTATTTCGTTCTTTTTATTGTATTGTTTATCTTTTACTATTATTATTGTTCATTACGGTACCACTGTCCTTTGGCTTCTGTGATGAAGAAATTTCCCCGTTCGTGCAACAAATAAGGAAATTCTGATTCTAATTCTGATAATGTGATTTGCAATTTACTTTTAACAAAGAAGAGGAAAAAATCCAGACATTCGTCAGAAGACTCTGTGGTGGATTTGACTGAAGACTTAACTGTTAGTGATTATCTGATCATGTTGGGTCACGCTCATGATCTCATGATGATGTGATCCAAGGTTGGGTCCAAAAGAAATGAGGCACAGTAGTATCCTTTCACGGCTTCCAAATTGTTGGATGCGTGCCCCTGGTGTGTGTCACTCAAACTTTCAGAAACCATGTTGGAGACATGACATGACCTCTCACTTTTCATTTTGGCGTCCATGTAAACAGGTTAGACCGTTCACAATGGATGCATGAGACGCGCTTTCTCATGCACGTGCTGCTTCGCGTGACCTAGAGATTTAGAGACTCACCTATTTATACAACGACACAGGTACAGTTTTCAGCAAAATCCAACCTGTACACAACCTGTAGACGGTCATATGGACATAATATCAGCATTTGACTGCAGTTTTAATGTCAGTATGTGTAGAATATGTTACAGACATGAGGAGAACACATGCAACAAGTGAGGGGCTGCTTCTTTCCTCTCTTTCTTTCACTTTCTCATCACCCCTTGTTCCCCCTCCAGCTCTCTCACGTCATCATATTTATTGGTAATGAACAAATATATGTAAAATATGTAAAGAGACAGGGCATGCCTGGCTGCTGCCTGCCCTATCGCTCTCTTCTGCAGCAATGCCGCTGTAGCAACGCCGCTGCAGCAACGCCGCTGCAGCAACACAACTGCCACGCAGTACACAGCCATCCAGTGTGTCCAGCCTGTTATGATCGCTGTATTGATCAGAATGTCAATTTGCACGCTCCCTCAAACTTGCAACTTCTGTGGTATTGCGTTGCACAATAAAACTGCGCAATTTTGAGGGGCCCTTTATTGTGACCAGTTCAAAGCGCACCTGTGCACTAATCATGCTGTTCAATCAGCATCTTTATATGCCACACCTGTCAGGCAGACAAAGGAATGGTCACTGACATGGATTTTAACAGATTTCTGCTCAACATTTGAGAAGAATAATTAAATGGTTTGCATGTAAAGGTCTTTAACCTTTTAACCTGAACTTTGGGGTGTTGCGTTAAGATTATTGTTGAGTGTAATTTCCAGGGGTGCATGCTCCATCATGTCTGTGTGAGCTCCTACCCTTTACTGCATGAACACAGCTCAGAAGATAACATACAATCTTTTCCTCACCTTGTTATTGGCGCTCCGTGACATACAGCCTGCACTCCTTGTCAAAACTTTAACTCCCCTCTGCTGCTGTCATCTCCCCTGTGCTGCTGCTGCCCTGGATGCTGGATGAGCTGCAGTGGATCAAATTTAAGGACGTTACAACAGAGCAACACTACCAGGATTATTTCATAATTTCTCGCTCATGGTCCCATGTTCATTTTCTTCTCTGAAGGAAAATATGATACAATGCAGGAAACTGTGACTCCAAAAGAAGCACACTTGTGTAATATTTCTGGTACATGTGCTACAGAGAAAATAATGCATCGTGTAACTGTTATGTAATACCTCAAATCTTGCATGTTTTTGTTTATGGTGTTTTATATTCTGATCATGCAGACAGCCTTTAACCAGGGAATACAAAAGGCAACTGGACAGCTTTTAGGAAATCCCCACTTTTGTCAGATTAAGTTAATAAGATTCATATGGCAGATGAGCCCTGTGAGGACAAAGCAAGTGTAAATGTAAACCTGACACTACTCAGCTTGACACACCCTAATGTTCTATATATGTGGTGATATTCTTAAAGGTATGTGTAACTGTGGGAGGTCAGTGTTGATAAATTATTATCATTTAGTAAAATGATATGGAAGAGAAATGGAATAAACAAAAACAAAACTGCTACATTTTTTGTGGTTTATGTATGTGTATTTAAAGGCCCCCACACACTGCCCAGACGTCCAACTGCTTTATCCGACCACTCCGTTGCCTCTTGTCTGACCCGTTCAGCAGAAAAGTTGCAGTGTACACACCGCTTCGACGCGCTGCCAACTCCACAGCAGTGTGTACGTTCTGCGCTTGCGCGTGATGCAATAAGCCTCCTTAACAGCAGGTGGCGCTAGTCTCGTGCTAGTACTCCAAAACATGAAAACAGGAAACGACGGAACGGAGTGCAGATAAAAACAAAGCGCACACAGTGTTGATTCAGTATTCGCTCGACTCGAGAAGACGTTTGTGGACTAAATACTTGGCATTTCTGGAAAGATGACTATGGCTACGGTGACACTTGCGTTGTGTGCTCTCGGGCTCATTATTTTACGAAGACGTCGTCGCAGTAGGGAACAAGTAATAAGGAGAAACCGCACCACTTCCGCCCGCCCACACACCGTGCTGATTCGCTAGCACACCGCCAATCACAGTATCCAATTGCTCAGACGGCCAAATGCCAACCTCCTCAGACTGCGCATGTTCAGTCGGATCAGACGCTGTCCGTGCGGCTCCGAAAGCCTCCAACGCAGCTGTACACACCAAACAGATTTGTTCCCGACCTCGTCCAAACGCTTCAGACGTCCAACGGTTGGCCTGGTGTGTTCCTGCCTTTAGACTCCTAGTGTGGCCTTGGTTGTTAATGCATGTGCATTAGTCTGAAGAACATGACCATAAATGGACGCTTGTATACATTTTTGAGGTTTTTGCCTTTCCTTTATTGTGTGATGTAGCCTTTCTGTGCATGTAAAATGTCTGCAAAAGGCCCAACTCTCTCCCACAGAAAACACTGCACATAACACGTAGCCTATGTGCGTCATTAGGGTTTATATGAATATATATACACTCCAGTCAGTCAGCAGACATACAATTGCTGCTACTGTAGAGCCGTTATTTTAGATCACACTACCTTATTCTGCATGACCTACCCTACTCTGTCTCTGATTGGCTATGCCCTGCCTGTTAAGTAAAGCGCATGTTCTAACCCTCTCACCGAAGATTGAAAAAAGGTGAGATGTCTCACTCTGTAGCTAAAACGGTGCATTCAAGACATAGTGTGACAAGGGATGCTGCAGCAGCAGTAACTGAAGAGACTGTGGACTTTTTCATTTTGTAACAAAGGCATTATTAAAAACATTCATTCAAGTCACAACATCACTGTTGTACAAATCATCTGCCCCCTCAAGTGGTGGCCAGTTTTTTGCACTACCAAATATTGCTAATGTTGGCTAGCTAAAGTTAACATTGCTACCACTGGTTAATGCTGGCTAACCTTAATATCCTCAGCACTAGCTAGCTTAGGGCAGTACAGTGTACTGGGTGCATACTGTAGAACTCATCCCCTTTTTTTTCTCCATAAACTGGCAACAACCAAGACTATTGATGAAAACACACATGCCTGCATTGCCTTACTGTAATGAAAGTAGTTATGGGTAAACATGAAAAACAAATGAAAGAATTCTGAGTCAATATGCACATTTTATTTACACATTTATTTGCCACATGTTTTTGAGGTAAAAAAAAGAATGACAGAAAAACAAAGATTGTGAGGCCTGATTGCACAAGAACATACACAAGTCAGGCTCACATTCGACAGCATGAAACATTTTGTTTAAGGGGGAGCGAAAAACAGTCACAGAAGCAGAAAAGAATGACTGAAATCTGTATAAAAAGTCACTGTAATTTTTAATTACCATGTGATAATTTACAGAGGTACAGTACAGCATCTAAGCTAGCAAAATACTGTTTGACACTGTTTTTTTTTGTCATCGAAATGCATCATACAGAATGCGAGCACCATAAAAGCATACAAAAATCTTCCCAAACCATCTGTTTACAAAGTGACAAGATTAAAAAAAGAAATCCTTTTAATAAAAGTATATCTCACCTTACACACCATCCACTCCGCAGCAAGTTCATATTTCCATTACACACTTCACTTCACATGAAGGGTATTCTAATTCCATTGCTAGTACACATCATGCCTATCACATACAGTATGGTCCAGATGGTGTAGTAAACAATCATTCTTATTGGGGGTTTGAACAAAGAAATAGCAAGATTGATTGGATCTCTCCCTATTGGTCCACAGTTTTTTCAATCCTCCAGCGCTCGACCAGGAGCTCTGGAGATGCATTCAGTCTCTGCGGTGAGCCCGAAGGTGTTTTCTCCCACTTGGATTTACTCCCTTGGCTTGTGGTGACGCCTGACCAGCCTTGTTCTCCTCCTCATTCCAGCTGTCAAAGAGGAGACAGAGTTAATGGAAGGTGTCGGATGTGTGAGCGAATACAAAGACAAAAGGAAACATGTCGAGGAAGTAAGATATGAGACCTGTGAAGAATAGGTGGAAGCACTTCAAGGTAGATAACGGACAGAGGAAAAAATCGTACAAGTGAGGGGGAAAATCCAACAATGACAAGATAGATGGGTGATGTTCGCTGCTCATATTTTCCAGCAGTGATTATGTGGTTTTTGGCAAACTCTTTTTTAATCTGATCCAACATTGGTGTTGACGAGTGCGTCATTGTTACCTGGAGCTTTCCTGGCAGCAGCGAATTTACCTCCCTCTGCCAAACGAAGAGACGAGACAGTCAGTCAATGCACTTGGGCACACGCACATGCAAGTACAACACAAAGTGGCAGCTCAAAGCAGGTCTGAGGCTTACGAGAATTCACCTTTAATGATTTTGGTAATTCTCTCTGATTCCTCATCGATCAGATTTGGGTTCCCGTGGATGGTGGTGATCTTGGAGAAGTCTGGGCCTGAACGTTCAGAAGAAAACCATTAGATCCGAAACGCAGAACAACTAGCGGCTCACAAAATGACGTAAAGGAATTACATCAGTTTTAAAGGTGCAACATATAAAAATTTTAGTTTGAGAGATATTTGAATGCTAACCAGCTAGCTCCTAGCCAGTTTGAACCTTGAGATGCAATGTTCGATAGTAAACAACAACGGCGCTCCCCTGGTGCTCCGAGCTCCCAGTCCTTGCAGAGCCAGCTTATATGCCCGTTAGCTGCAAGGTTAACTGATCTTACTAGCTAATAGCAGCTACTGTTAGCAGCTGTGAGCGGTCACTATGGTGATATGATTCCCCCTACATGTTTGGAGTATGAATTCGACAGGTGGCCAATCTTTCACATTGCACCTTTAAAGATGAATCACATTCTCTTTTCCACCTTGAACTAACCATGTATCTTGTATATAAAAAAAAAAAATAATACAAGTGAAATACAGTGACATGATTATTTCAGGGTGGAAATAAAACATAACACAAACATAATGAAAGAAACCTGTTTGATATAGAGAGTTTGTGTATGGAGACCCTACCCTCAATGATATAAGGTTCGTTCCCGGTGGTGTATCCGGCTCCACCTTCAGACGGGCAGCGGAGAAGGGTGTTGAAAGTCACTTAACGACTTAGCAACTGTACTGACTGACAGATGAACAGACTGACAGGTACATACACCCGGTAAAACACCTCCTCCGCCACCGCCAACACAAAGTCAAGCACAGATGTGCGGTATTTATGAGCACATACACACACACACACACACACACACACAAAATGCACAGGGTGCAAAGTAAAGGTGTGCAGGGCTAGGTGGGCGCTCAGCTCAGAAAAAGAGAGCAGATTCTTTTTCTTAGCCCGCTTTTAAGCTGCAAGCACCAGTGAAGTAGTTGTAGCACCCCTGAATGCCACATTATACTTTGCGCACTGCTCACACATCACAGCTGTATTAGGCAGAGGATGGGTAATAATAGGATTCCTGCCCGAGAAGAGCACTGACAAGGAGATGAATAAAGGATAAGTGGTGAGATAGACGGGCATCCAATTCATGGTGCACTGTGGGAAGTATTAGAACATGAGCAAAATTGTGAGCTTTATCTGTATGTATCTATGTATGCCTAGACTGTAAAAATCAACCTCCTCCCTTCGTCTTTACTGGGCCTATTCAACCATCATAAACCAGAGTGAGTTTGTGATGTTTAACATGGTGGCTGGCCAAAGCTTGTCATAATCTTGAAATACAGAGCGTTTAACAGAGTGTTCTCTGTGTAAAACATATCTGGCTGTCCATTACTGAAGCATGTTATAACACATGATTTGTGATTCTCCTCCAATATCAGAGCCAGGAAGCAACATAACTGCTCCGGTTGTTAAACATTCAATGGCTCTGTTTTTACGAACTGGCTTGCTCCATGGGCCTCACTGTAATGAGAATATAGGTAAGTAGGACTGTTTTGAATAGGGAAATAGAGTTGTAAGTGTAATCATACTGAAATGTTTTAGTTTTTTCAGGATGATTAAAAATATTGTGGGTTACATTGTTGTGTGATTGGTCGTGGTTCCCTTTAACCTTTGACCATTATGAATTAGCTGAATGGGTCCAGTCGCCAATAAAAGCTCAACTTGGGTAAATCCGACTTTGCCTATATTCATTGGCAGCCATTGCGGGGTCTGTTTTGCCTTTTCTTGGGCATTAATTCAGCCATATACGTTAATGTCTTTAGTTGATGTGACCATAGCATTTTGCTTGCGAATAGTGAAAATTTGGCCCGAGAAATTGATGTGGTGGATCGCCTCTGCTGTTTTAATCCTGTCAGATGGGTAATAGATGCTTAGTTTTACAGGCCAACGCTGAACAAGAAGTGTAGAAACTGAAAAGACAGGCTCAAGCAGCAACAGAGAAACTCTGGCTGGCAAACAAAGCAGTGCTGGTTTGTCTTCTAACCACTAGTGGTAAGCCAAACTGCTAGCCTTTAAGATATAGCTAGAAACCAACAGCCAACATAAACAAAGTCCTTCTTTGATATTACATGATCATTAAACATGGGAAATAATTAGATTTACCAACCTACAAATTACCCATAAATGACACAAAAAAGTTGCCTTTAGGGTCAAAATGGTGCACACCATAAAAATGACGTGTCTGAGAACCTAATTGATGATCACCAAGGAAACAGGAGATATAATGTGAAATGACATTCACAGAAATGAAGCTCAGTTAACTGTGGTCAACAGGACCGTGGATGCATTTGTTAAAATAACTATTAGAAGATGCAACCATGCTCTCAGGATTGACAGAAACTGACCTGCGATTGTTTTTCCCTCCGGATCAACTCCACCTGCATGAAATAAAATGTTGTGTGTCATCAAATCGATGTTAAGTCCAGTTTGTATCTTCTAACATATAATTTTCACTCACAATATGAATGATCCTACCTTCGATAACTCTTGTGACTTTGGTAATAGAAGGCTGCCCTGCAAAGACCCTGGTTATTTTGGTGAGGGAAGGATCTCCCATGCCGACCCCGGTGGTTATGGAAGCATCTCCCTCGATGACTCTGGTTACTTTGGTAAGTGAATGATCTCCTGAGCTGACCCTGGAGGTTTGGAAACCCTCTCCCTCGATAACCCTAGTTACTTTGGTGATGGAAGGATCTCCCGTGCCGACTCTGGTGGTTATGGAAGCATCTCCCCCGATGACCCTGGTTACTTTTGTGAGGGAAGGATCGTTCTCGACAATCCTGGTTACTTTGGTGATGGTAGGTTCTCCCTCGATGACCACCTTGGTGACTATTGGCTCCGTCTCAATGACTCTAGTTACCTTGGTGATAGTGGGTTCGCCTGTCTCAATGCGCCTGGTCACCTTTAATTCAGGGCCTGTAGAGAAGGAGAAATACATGAGTATCCCATGAAACGGCTGTCAGAGTGCTGTTTCATTCAGCATATAACTGTTTTTCTTGTCAAAAAGATGTTGACTAGTTCTTACAGTAGTCAATAGTGCTGATTGTGTGTTCCCAAGTGTTCCCTCACCATGCAGCTAGAGATCCTATTAACTGACTAGGAGCTACTGAACGCAGATGGACTGATGGAGGTCAGTTTGACAACATTGAATGCAGTTCCGATGTATTTTCCTTGCCAGGTTTGGCTTTAGCAACAAGTAAGACCTACCATCAGGAAATTCTGTAAATCACTGAGATTTCAGGCAGAGCAGCCAGACAACAGGGTGAAGAAACAGAAAATACTGGACAGAAAATACTGAACAAAAAATAATGTTGCATTCGTACATCCAATATGGTGCTCTGTACTACAATGAGAACGTGGCTATTCAAAGTGGTAGTTTGTGCTCTTATTATATGAAGTTCTTGTGTTGGAACTTGTCAACATATTATACTAATAGGCTAGTGCAGAATTAGTCATCAACATTTTTAACCTGTTTCCGGAAAATTCTCTAAAATACCATTAAAGGTGTAATTTGAAATCGAAGGCAGGTCATTAAACATAGCAGCATATTGCTGGAGTAAAAATGGTCCAATGAGCTGCTGCCTATGAACAGATTTAATTTTGAGGCATCACATGACGTACATTTTTTATATTCTTACACCTAACACTTACAAGTTTTGGCATAATCTTGTCTACCAATTCGAAAATTATACAAAAGGAATAAAATTGACACATTATCCTTCAACACATTTGCAGTCAATGGATTCCCATCTGGGACCAGATACCTCCTCAAAACCCTAAAACTCCTCTTTCAAATCAGCTTCAACAGAAAACTTGAGCCAAGGACATTCTTTCACTTCTTTTATATTTTCTGCTTCTGAGCGATGATTTTTTAATATTACAGAATTTATATGAGCTATAAAGAGATGAAAGCTGACAGATGTGTGTTTGTATCAGAGGCTTTCTGATCTGAAGTACTCTTGATATGGAGCCTACTCCTGTAATCAGAGCCAGAACTCACGTATGTCTTTCAGTCGAGTCATTAAGAGATTTGGGTGATTTATGCTTAAAACTGGGGCTGCACTGTCAGGATACATGACCCAAATGATTGATTATTCCACCAAAATGTTAAAGATGATTTAATGATTTAATTTATCGCTGTGTGTGTGTGTGTGTGTGCGAGTAAGAGCGCAAGTGTATATTCTGCACGGCTTTAAGACCACATGTGCAGTTTGTTATTTTCACACAGGTTTTATTTCTTCCTGTAGATCACAAGTACAACTTCTTGAAGTTTAAACCGCTGCCATTAAATTCAAGACTCTTATACAGTAAATCAACATAAATAACCGTTTGTATGATTTAGCAAGTTGAGCCAATCTTCCTATTAAGCAATTTGATGTAATAATCACGTCCGAGGAGCAGTTATGCAATTATCTGATGGTATCACAGAAAAGTTTCTGTACTTTTAGAAAACTTCTACAATAGCTACTCTCATGAAAACTATGAACACAATGCCAACAGTTGTAGAACATAGAAATCATTATAGCTTTATCAAGTTTAATGTACTTCCATACAATTTAAGAAACCCCTAAAATTCAAATCTCTCCAGTCTAAGCCATGCACCTAATTACCTTTGAAGAGTCGGACATCATCTCTCCTATGTTACCCAATACACAAGGCTTGCTTCCATCTGTGTGGAAGTGCACTGGACTCTGCCCAACTTAATGAACAACATCCAAGATTCCTCTATGGTCTCTGACCCTGATATGTTTTGACAGCCTAATTACCTCATCCCTAAAGGAGCTGATTAAATTTGCCAGGAGGCCCAAGAGGACTTAAGCAACAGTGAGAGTGGATAACCAGAGGAACAAAGAAGTGGTCTCAGTGGAGCGATGACACGTATGCAATACACATGTGGCTGCAGGTTTCACTTGCAACACAACAACAGATGTACATTTTTGAACAAAGGACATGAATAGAATTTAATGCCTTTCATAATAACTGTTAATGTAACTTACACACATAGCAGTCTTACCTGTTTCGATGTAATGTGTAGTTGTGACGACCCTCTCTGTGAAGTAACACAAGCAGCTTTATTGTTGGAGATGCAAAACATTCACATGTCATACAGTGACAGTGGCACTACGGACACTTACTGAGGAAGGTGAGTGGGATCTCAGTGTATGAGAATCCAGAAACAAACTAAAGAAAAGAGAGGATGAAAGGTATTAGGCACACACAATAACAGAAAACCTCTCTTTAATCTGTCAGACATATGTGTTTTCTTCTTCTCTTTACCTTTATCTGGATGTACCTAATCAGCTTCTTCAGGAGGACCAGGAGGTCCTGGCGGCCCACGGGAAGGTCTGTAAGTAATATAAATAATCAGAAGAACGTAATGCATCCCAGCGCAGAGCACACATTGCATGGATGTATAATAATGGGTTTTTAAAATCAGTTTCTGTGGGCCTCCTCTGAGACAACACTTGGATAAAGGCAACCTCTCAACCCTGCCATATTTTATCTGCTTAGTTTTGCTTAATTACTGGATGCAGATGGGATCTGATCCCATAGACACTCAGCACGTCAGCCAAGATGACCTAGTATTGCTTGGCATAACTTCAGACTAAATAAATATATGAAAAGTTCACCCTAAGGTATTTATTGTTTTTGACTCTGGTCAGAAGTGGGAAAAGCAGTAAAATTCCCCCAAATGAATGTATGTATGAACTATCTCTTTGGTCATTGATTCAAAACAAACAGACGTTTCTTGACATACAAATGGGATATCAACTCAGTACTCAACTTCTTGTTTACGTGACATAATCAGAATTACTATCCTGTAAAATTCTCTAGTTGAGATATATCATTTTTCATTTTCTTTCAACAGGAATTTTTAAAGCTAAAATGTATTTATGTATTTTTAAGTATTCAGCTTATGTGATGTTAATTCTACCACGGTAAACAAAAGCTGCAGCTGCTCCTACTGAGACTGATTTTCTTTGATTTATATCCTGTATGTTTGAGGCCTCAGATGTTGACTGTTCTCACCTGCGGGATACAGAACATTCTTCACCACGTGGATCACACCATTTGTTGCCATCAGGTCACTGTCCGGCACATCCACAGAGTTGACGTTGATAGAGTTGTTTACCTGGATAAAACAGAGAAAACAATGTTTTTCAAGGGTATACATGTTATAAGTTTGTGAGTTATGTTAACTAGTGCCTTAAAAAAATGTACCCATATATATTTTCTTAGACATCTAAATGAGGCTTTAACACTTTTTCAAAAATGGTTTGACATGTGAGGTTTTGGGGTGAGGTCAGACATAATAGGATTCACAGGCAGTGTGCTCCATTGTTGGAAGTGAGATCTGGGGATTTCCATTCATGATTAATTTCTTGCAATTAAATTACCCTCGCGGAGGTGACTGGTGATCCACATGCTGACGAAGTAAGGGATTGATTTTCTTTCTCCTCTGCCTCTTCTCTCACCCACTCGCCCACTACATTAAGCCAAATCATTCACATTTCAGCCTTTTTTAAAACCCGAACCACACTTTCCCATGAATCACTGTTGCCTCTCTTTTTCTTTTGTACTGACTGAGTCCTTAATCTCCCCCTCTAATGTTGTCAAACATGCTTTCCTGCGTCCATTTAGGAAGTCCTGCAGGCCCGATATGAGACATTTGCTGATAATAGCATGATAAGACAGAGAGAGAGAGGCAGGGCAAAATTGAGGTAATGGGCAAAGTAATAGTAAAGCCGACATAGTCTGACGAGCAGGAGCAAGGCAGACAGAGGAAAATGGCTGGTGGAGGGCTTTAGAATGGGGAGCGTCGGATTAATACAGAGAGTGGGCGATGATGGAAAAGACAGGAAGCCAGGTTCTATTACCTCTGGCCTTCCTCCAGGAGATTCAGCTTTTGAAGTTATAGATTAGCACCAGCTCTTTGACGCTATTGTTCACATGAGAACGTGGGGAAAAGATTGAGTTTAAGACTCACAAAAGAGGCTCTGAGAGGAGAATTAAAACTGGTTTTGTGTGGTCATTTAAGACACTACAGTGAACTTTCAACCGGTTATGAAACATCCTTAATTCAACATTGATGGCTTTTATGACCTATTGGATTATTTCTATATGCTTATTCTTAATGCCTGTCCACTACTTCCAAAACAAATGCACACGCTAGCCAGATGAAGATCTTTATGAAACCAGGTGTCTGTGCTCATGCTGGTTTTGTCCACAGGGGCCGCCAGAATCAACACAAAAGGAAAGCCCTGTGTAGATGCTTTAAAACAGGGGTCACCAATCTTTGAGTAAAATGGAGGGCCACTTGTTTTATAAAATCTTTCCAAATTGTCTAAAATTTCTCAGTTTTCTGATAAA
>OMLP01018248.1:0-11486 GCA_900302685.1 Spondyliosoma cantharus | reverse complement strand
TCACCGTCATTGCAGCGTGGAGCAGCCAGCAGTGATGCGCCGACATGAGGGCGGACGGAACCCGGGCCGTACCATCCATGGGGTTAAATGGGATGGGTCCGCGCGGGTTGCCGGTCACGTGTTGGGATAATTTTATGTTTTTCCCTTTAAAGTGTATTTGGTTGTGCAATTGTGAATTATTATTGGAGACAATTAATCTTAGCAAACGACCAATAATTTGTGTTACACACAGCATGTGTAGGTTGTTGGAGCTCTGTGTTTAGGGCACAGAATAATGTGTATTAAAATATTTTGTATTTTGTCAGCAAAAGTTTATGCCCAGTAGGAGGGGCTAGGGCTATAAAACAGGCCACCCTGGGCCTGATGGGGAAGTTGGAGTTTGGTGGAGACAGAGAGAGGTCGGTCGATTTGTTGGATGCTGTGCGAGTTAAGGAAGAACGGTTTTGTACATAGCTTGTGTAAATTTGTATATAGAGTTTTCTTTTCTTTGCTTATTTTACCTTTGGGTTTTGTTTTGCACTTTGTAAATAATTGTTTCACTGCTGCACTTTGGAGAGGCCTGAACAATAAATTACAAATCACACCACAGCTGACGACTACGCCATATTATTTCCCTGGTTGGGAAGGGCGTTGGGTGAACCCAGCGACAATGTGTCTTTGATGAATACATTTCATATATACTTGTGTCCTTCTTTCATATCAAGTTGGTTTGCTTTATGTGCATGAATGTGCTCCTTTGCAGGGATACAATACGAAAAGGAATGGCATCATTTCATTAGCTGCAACAGGATGTGCTTAAGACATTTTTGAGCTGACCACAGTAGAATGTGGGAAAACACAGAAGTTTCCCATCCCCCACCTAACTCTAGACTTCATTTTTTTATTTACATAGCAACAGTCCTGTGTTGTCTTTGACAGAATCAATAACATTTTTATGCCCCATAACCACATTTAGATGTAACTTTATGTCCTGTAAAACCCTTTTAGTTCTCCATCCTTATCAAGTTTTCTGTAATTATTATGATTTTTGCATTCTCTTTGGCCAAGTACTCCAAGATGTACAACAAGAAGTCCAGCAAGTAGAGCTTGTAAACACTACTGTCAAAATGCAAAAAATAATAATAATGTGAAACTATGTAAATTACTCTGAAAGTGACATTTTCCTAACCCCCCAAAAAGTAGAATTGGTATGAAATGACCATAAATGGCACAATTCTGATGTAAGAGGCTATTTCTGGTTGTTTTCAGGAATATTTGTCACTGCATAAAATGCAACTCAAGTTGTGATGTTATCAGAAATTGAAAGCAATTTCAAGGTCCTTGAAAAGCTGTATTTACTGTCCGAAAGTAATTGTGCTAATCTTTCTACAGGACAATCACTGCCAAAAGTAGTAGAAGACTGAGACAGCACTGACATCAACAGCTTAACCTGTTGGCCAACACTGATCTATGTCTGTCAAGAAACCTCTGGATGTCCTTCCTGTATATAGTTGTTTATGCTTATTGTACTGTATTGTCTAAACGATAAAAGGTATTCTATTTTTGTAGTGTTATTTATTTACATGTATTCCAAAAAATAGAATAAACAAGAGTCTTGCCTAATTCACTTGTTATTATTAGTGCATCACGTAACGTGAAGAACTATAATGGTATGGTTGTTTATGCTGGAAGTGTAAAGAAAAGGCATTTATCATTTTCAAGCCTTTATTCAATCAAGTTAGAGATAATGCAAAACAAGGAGTAAATACAGAACGATAAGTAACTAGGTGTCAGGCAGTTCCAGCACTTAATGTGATTACTCCAAACATAGTCCTTGAATTCTGGCCTGTAAAGCAATAGATGAACAACATGATTAGATATTTTTATGGAACAGAGCTTGACTGTCCTCAGCATACTGTGAACATATACACTTTCAATGGTCAATACTTTAGACATTCCTGGACAAAAATGTACAGATGTCCCAGTTTATATAAAACATTATTATATAAAACATTAAAGGACCAGCCTGTTATCTTTCTTTACATTTTTCTACTTACTGTGTTTATTGTTTTGCACCAAAGGAAGAATTCAAATGGTGAAAAACTACTTGGCAAAAAATGTTATTCTGATGTGACGTATGTGTCGAAGTCACATGCCTGGTCAATATACTGTACAAACACAAATAGCTGTAAGTAGTGTTCAAAGCACCAGTAATGTTCTACATTAGATGCTGACCTGATCATGTGCAATCCTTTGAGCTTGGAGATCTACTCCTTGACCTGTCGCCCTCCCACGTCCAAGGCCATTGCCTCCACTTCCTCGGACACTGTTGGTTGCCCTCCTGTCATTCTCTCTGACGTGATGATGTGCTCTATTCTGGCGTGTCTTCGTCATCAGAGTCAACGATGCTCTCATGTGGAAGCTCTAACATGCAAAACATCATATGATCATGAGTCCAATACAATTTTTATGTTTGTCTCTGAATCACTCAGGGAAACAAAAAAAATAAAACATGTAGTAGGCCCACCGCTAATCTTGATGTTTTAGCATTGCCATATCTAACGTTACCATAGCCAGCTGCCACTAATTAACCAGCAATGAGTTACAACATCAAAATACACTTTCAAAACAATGTCTGAATGCTAAAAAAGCTAGAGTGACAGCTATCAGTGCTAGCAATGGCTATGTTGGTTGTTTGTGTTCAAAGATATAAGGTTTATCTACTAGTTGTTAGATGTTGGGATGAAAACAATGCACTGGTACTATTCTTCCCACCAATCGTGAGGACTCAGACTCTGATGGCGGTATTTGTAAGTTGTCGGACTATGCACATTCATGGTTTGGAGGGAGCGACAAGAGAGGCCTGAGTGCAGGGGGCGGGATTTACTGGCTCAATACTTTCTAGCCTAGGCGTGATGTTTTTTCCCATTTACCAGCTTTAAGATATTTTGTACAAATATAATAAAAAATGTTTCTGAACAGAATTACCAACCCCAGCTTTAATGCCACGTTAAACTCATCATAAAACACACTTAATTCAAACTCAACATAAACAAAATGAAACTCAACCCAAAAGAGTCTTTGCTTGTCTTTCAACCATAGATGAAGAAAATTGGGGTATTGCGGGTGTGCAAATATCACATAATAATAAATAATAATAATAATAAAACAGAGAGGAAATGAGAGGATTTCTAAATTCACTGGAATTGCCATCAATTGGTTGTATAGAAATTAAGATTGTAGCCTTTTCCGGGCTTTGGTGAGTCATCTCAGCACTTTGGCAACTTATACGAGAAATGAAATACTGCAAATACTCAAATACTGTGCTACCGTCACATTTCTGCACGAAAAACAGCGTCTGTCATCGGCAAAAAAAACTTTAACTCACCAAGTGTTTATTGTAAAAAATATCTCTGCGACGGTCAGCCCTCCCGACCGAGACGTCAGCAAACTTTCCCCCAGATAACAGCCTCCCTCCCCGCTAGTGACCAGTCAGACAGCGTCCAGTTTACTGATGGCGAATATGTAATTATGTAATTTAGAGCGAAAAACGTAACTTTGACACTTTCCAGGATGTTTGATGGGTCTCAATCACAACACATTATAACAGCATCCATATGATTATAAACTGTTTGCGGGTTTAGATTGACAGGGACAACGGGGAAACACCTTGAAAACACACCAACGGCATCATCATGACGTGTACTTTCACCAGAGGTGGGTAGAGTAGCCAAAAATTGTATTAGTATAGAGTAAGAGTATTGTTACTTTAGAATAATGACTGAAGTAAAAGTAAAAAGTAGTCATTCAAATAATTACTTGAGTAAGAGTAAGAAAGTATTTAGTGAAAAAACTACAAGTACTGAGTAACTTCTGATTTATTGTTTCAATAATCAGAGCATGAATGTAATCAAATAGACAAAAACATAAAGTAGCAATATGCAAATTCTTTAACTAAAACAATAATAAATTACATTTTTACAAAATTACTAAAATAGCATAACATAAAACATAAATTAAATCAAATTCAGCCACTACATATTTTTATCTTTGTAAAGACAGAATTTATGGCAGAGCTATTGTGGAGGGACAGCAAAGGAATTTGTGACCTTTGCATTCTTTTTAGGAGGTTCGTCAGAAGAGGAGGCTTTTCACTTTCTGTGGGACTCTATTAAGTCTGTGTACCTCGTCAGTTTGTTGGGGTGAACTCTCTTGTTGACAGAAAAAATATCAATCAGGTTACAGGGAATTTATCCAGACAGACTCATCAACACACCACACCATGACGGTGGGATACTCTATGACATACTGTTGTTTCTGGGCTGTCCTCCTCAAAGGTGTCGGTGAATAGTTTGATGATAAAAGAATTCTGCGGAAGCAAGGCTGGGTGGAATGATAGAGCAATCTTTATTGAAACAGCCTCTCAAGCCTTGTGTCCGAACATGTCGGCCGCTACCTGGTATTCTCAAATTCTGGCAAAGTTCTACCCAATGCTTTGCCCTCTGCTCTATCAGAAATCCTCTTGGACCTTCGACAAGTAACCACCCTCCATTCTCTACTCGTGCGGGCCTTCTTAAAGTCCCTTGGGCTCTACCTCCCTTCTTCTAGTTGATCACTTTGGTGGGTTGAGGGTCCATCTGTCCAATAGACTAAAAAAAGGAGTTGGTCTGTCTCATCTCCCGTAAATGACTAAATCTGTTACTGTCACTCCTTAACTCCTTTAACACACACACAGCTGAATACTGACTCCGAGGACCCCTGGACCTGTAAGCTCCACGCTGTCAACATTCCTTCACTCACACAAGGAGGAGGAACAGGTTAAATTTAAAATGTAATGTAAAATCAAGGATCAGAATGTGTTGCAGTCCAGATACCTCATTACACTGAAAGATGGTCTACTTTACGTCTAGATTTTAACTTGAGAATAGAGACAATCAAAATCAATCTGCGACCAAGGCTTTTTTTTTTATCTTTTCCAGTCCCTACCTATAAAGGTTCCCCAAACCCTATTTATTTAAGATAATATCAAGGTTTATTTGAGGAGTAACAATAGCATAGAGCTAAGTATGAAACTCGCTAGTGACCACAAGAAAAATGGGGGTATGGGTCTCCCAAAAATGACAGAATATTTGTATGCTTAAAACATATTGTATGTTGGTACAAACCAGATTACACAGCTAAATTGAAATAAATGGAAAAAGAGACTGGATACCCAATCCAGAGCATTATTGGGGATAAAGAAACATAACATAGAATTAAAAAATAAATGGATTCGATTACATTGTTTACACTGGATTTATGCTTCAGAATAATTAAAGAGTACAGGAAATAAATTAGCTAAAATGGATAGCATTTGACAGTGATTTCAAACCGGCTGATGATAAAGGATTCAAACTCTTGGTAACTAACAGAATCAAGGCATGGTACACTTTAGAAAAGGATTAGGAGCTGGAGATTTTCACGAAAATGATAGATAAGTACAACTGGATAAACATGACTTCTATATCAACAACTCTATTATGGAAAAAAATCTAGGTAATTCCTCCATAGAAGTGAAATTAGAATTATATCTGTTCTATACAAACCCAAAATGGGATGATGATTTGCAAGACGTGAAAAACGCATCACAATCCACCAATTCACAGACAGGGAATTCGCTTGGAAAAAAATGTATTGGTTTTTGTATCACGCACAATATCAACAAATTTACCATGCTGTACAGAATGTGGGGTAATGGAGTAACACTGCTATATTTTCGAAATGCCACTAAATGTCATTATTTGGGGAAAATATACACAAGATCATGCAAAATATTTTAGAATAAAGCAATAGAAAAAAATGAAAAAAAACAACCACAAAATAATTGGGCAAAGTGGAACCTCCTAGTGATGACATGGCTGAGCTTGGTCGAGCTGAGCCCAGTTGCTCGTGGAGACTCCCCATGGGCACAAAAGGTTGTGGTTCAGGCAAACTCCAGTCAACTAATAGGGCCAGTAACTCCATGGCTAAGTGATCAATCAAGCTAATGGTAGCTAGCTACAGCCATGGTTAGCTAGCAAAGAGCAGCAGTTACTCTGGCGCAATCCTGCTCCCTATATTTTTTGAGCTCCCTTCAACATCATTGGCATATTTAAAAAATTACACCTTTAGTAAATTACTGTGAGATAAATGAGAGAATTGTTGTGTTTGTTTACATTACCAATACATTGATCTGTTGGTAAATTAAATTAAACTTGTGATTGACATTCTTTACTTTTTCGACAGATTCACAGATTGAATAATTAACACATTATAAGTAAAAAATATGATACCTACAATATAGTTACTCAATAACTCATCATTAAAGTTTTGTTAGTCTAGTTAAAAGACTCAAGTCCCTATTATATAAATGTGTGTTAATTCCGAAGATGCTGCTATTCATCCACTGCACAACATTGTTTTAGAGTGAATCTACAGTTTACACACATCTACTGTCATTGAGTTTGAATAAGTGTGAGTTCATTAACACATGCAAAACCTGACAGTGATAACCCATACATGAGTGTGGATGATTTTTTTCAGACAGAGAACTGTCATTTTTGACAAGCAGACTCATTAAACAGTCTGAGCATGACAGGCTGTTATTTCTCCCCAAGGCTTCAATAATGATGGATGAACTAGGCTCAGATGTAAATTCTACATTTCCAGCCCAGCAGGCGTCTGAGGTTGGCCAAGTGCTGATTGCAGTGACAAAGAGAGTTAGTTTGTTTCATGTACAGCAGTGATGATAAGGCATGAATATAAACAAGAAACTGGCCTTGATTGGCTGGTCTTTTAAACACAGGCCAGAAAAAGGCGGCTGCCATATGCTTTAGCTGCTCTCAGTGTTGCTCCCTGCAATTTGGCAAGGAGGAGAATCACAGAGCGTGAAAGAAGCTGTCAGCAAACCTTCATTGGGAAAACTTGTAAAGAGCAGCTATGTCAACTAACAGTCAGTCATTTGCCCGGGGAGCAGTGTCAGCAATGTGCCCTTCAACTGAGATGCAGGTCCAGTGATGTTATCAAATAGAAGTGATAAAAGAGGGAGACAAACAGGCATCACATTTACAGCCCACCAAGCTCCAAATCTCAGTAAAGTCAGTAAAGCACCTTTGTTATATAAAGTCTATTAAGTCCTTGTCCTCCATACTAGCCATGGTGGCTAGCAATAGAGGATATACTTTAAAATGCCACATATACCTTAATTCTCAAATTGTTCTCAAACTTGCTACTCAAAAATGCTCCAATATATGAACCTCAACTGCAGAGGGAGGTAATATTAGAGACTCACTTTTACTTCTAATACTACAGATCATAAGATTATGTATATTTAATTCTGTTTCAGTTGCGCAAACATATGTATACTTTTATTTGCATTTTCTTTGTTAAATATGAAGAAAATATGGGCATAAGTGTTACCAATTCTCTGGCAAGAAATACAGTACAAATGTATTACAGTTGTTAGTTCAGTGAAAAGTTCCAATAAGTAATTTAACAGTATAGAAAAAGATCTGCACTATAAAAACTAATGATGTAAAAAGGTATAGAAACTTCTGTTTGCATTTTTGTATCATCTTGTAAAAATCATGAAATAAATAACTAACTTCTTTGAAATAGTTCACTTTCTGGTAGTACTTGAATGCTGCTGTGGCCCTCTTATGAGATGACAATTCCAACAGTGGCTCCAAGATAGTTTGACTTTGAGACCCCTGCTTTAGGCCTTCCTGGAAGAACAAGAGGCCAATGCTCCAGTCACAGCACAGGATATACACATTACAACTACACTGGTTTTACACATGAAAATGTGTTTACAGGTCTTATGGAGTACTACAGCGTTTTGAGAAAAGTAGTATTAATCCTTTTGTGGCTCCACAGGAAACTGCGTGTAATCAAGTGATGTCACTCGGTGACTGATTTGCATAGTGAGCAATGTCAGGTGCCAGGTGTTGAAAAGTCATACAACACTAATTATGGACAGTTTAAAAAGAAATTATCAAAATGGATACAGAGATATTGCCTTTTCAATTCCACACTTTATCGTCCTTTTTTTTAAAAAAACCTGGTGACTACATTACCAGTGTTTTCCACAGAACCAGTCTTTAATTGTAGTGGTGGCTGTCCCGCTGGGGTGCCATAGAGTGTGTGCACTCAAGACTTCGGCCGACTGAGTCGGCTAATGTCCAGTTTAGCGCTGAGCTAACTTGGATGTGAGTAATAGGGTGGCTCTTCTAGACTAAAGTCATTTCTCAGGGCAGACACATCTTTTAAATTTCAGCTTTTGGGAAAAAGTCCCCAGTGCATCTCATGACGATGTAATTACATGGCTTGTCCATGACAAAAACTGGCTTCAAGGCCTAGCACTCTCTGCAGGGGCTTGATCTCAACGATGATGCCAGCCAGTCTTCTTTGTAGAGGAAGTTACAGTCAAGCCAGCTGCGTTAAATAGTCCTCCTCCTCTAATTCGTTGGTTTTACTGGCAGACTAAAAACCACACCGCCATTCACTGTATCGGAGTATATAACATAATGATATTCACTGATGGGTGAGTGAGTGAGAATGAGACGTGCAGCTCCAAAATAGAAAATCAATATGTGGCGGCCAATGTTGATAATGTGTCAGACCGCCTCAAATAAATTAATGTGTGGGAAACAATGATTACTCATAATGCAACTTAACCTCTTTATACTACTTTTTCAAACATACCAAAGTACTCTCAACTACCTTTAAACACACCTTAATGTGCAAATATAGTCAAGTTAACCTTTGATAGTCCTCCGTGGCTAAGCTTTTACGTTAGCTAGCCTCTTGTCTTTGACTAGAGGCACGCTTCCTTCTGTGCAGTGATATGGTAGAAATAAAATAGTGTCTTCATGAAAATCATACCACAACTCAATCCGTGTATTATCTCGTATTAAGTAACAGGGCCATGATATCTGGAAAGAGACATTTCCTAGTGCCACCTAGTTCTGTTATTTTCAAGAGAGGGCAGACAGCTCTATGGTCAATATCTCCAAACCATTGCAATTTACACGCACATATACACACAAAGAAAGTATGTGTGTGTGTGTAGTCCAGTACACAATGCTTGTTTACTGTCTCTGCAGATACAGCCCAGTGATGCAACACTGACTCAGCAGGTACCAGAGATTTTGTTTCCATGGCGTGGGACAGTTGTCAGGGATGATGGCAGTCTGAGGCGGTTGAAGAGGGACTGGGTCATTCCACCTATCAACGTCCCTGAGAACTCACGAGGACAATTCCCAGAGGACCTAGTCCGAGTAAGACACACACACACACACACACACACAAACATGCGTGTGCTTAATCGTCACGGCATAACACCAAGTCAGTTAAAATCCAGGGATATCAATTTGTCAATTTATCAATTTAGGAAGTGATTGTGAATACATTTCACCTGCTTTGGTGCAAATGAAAGGCGCATTGGAGAGCTAAAAGCAAGACAACCCCCAAAAAGGGAACAGTTTTCCATGTGGTGGCCACAGACAGTTGCTCTTTCCTTATCCTTCCTGACCGATTCTTCTCTAGTTTTGTGCTCTGCTAGTGTCCTTTTCTTTACTCTTTACTGTTAGCATGAGGCGATACCTGCAGCCCTATCAGGTTGCACAGGCAGTCCAGCTCCTCCAGGATGGCAAATCCACATGTGCGGTCACAAGAAGGTTTGCTGTGTATCCTAGCACAGTCTCAAGAGCATGGAGGAGATACCAGGAGACCGACTGTTACACAAGGAGATTTTGCAGGTTCACACTAAGCACATGTGACAGCTGTAAAAGAGTCTGAAGATGCCATGGTGAGCGTTATGCTATGCCTGTAACGTGTATCGCCAAACATCACCAGTTTGGCGGTGGGTCACTGATGGTCTGGGGAGGCATATCCTTGGAGAGGTTCAAATATTCGTAATTAAAAATTATAACAACAGACAACCAAAATGGAGCCTCCAACAGCCCTACCATAAAATCATATACATTAAGCTTACAAATGCTCATGCTTTGCAGATATTCAGTCCAAGTTTTGTAAATCATTTTTATGTTAATTACTGTTAATTAAACTTGTGATTGTGACCCCATCCTGGGGTGTCTCTGATATGATTATGTAAATGCAGTGGATTTGCTTGCTATAGAATATACACAGCTCATGTTATATGAGACAGTACCTGTCGCAATGTCCAGTTCCAGTTAAAGCATTCTGGCATCCGGATACATTAATACTTGACTCACACATACAGTACATACATTCTCACTCTTATATACATACATAGTCAATATGGCCATACATATATTCTCACTCTCACATATTTTAAATTCAACTTGCACATTTTAGTGTTCTCACCCTCATATGAATGTAGATAGAAATACATCAAGATGGCGCCACGGACGGCTGCCTCTGTGCTTCGCTCTGCAGTACTCTGTTTGTTTTTGTGTATTTGTAATTTGATATGTTGTCCTTCCCTCATCCAATACACTTTTAAAGTCTGAACATTCAACTGGTCACACTTTTTCGCCGTTTTCCATCGATCCTGGCATATTCCCGGGAACTTCTAGTTGGAGGAGCAGCAGCTCTCTATGGGATGTTCAGGAGATGCAGACAGGGCAAACGAGCCGGCGTGCTCGTTAAGCTCAGACAGCGGGAATTTTGAACAGCGCTCCCGTCAATACACCTGGCAAATGTCCGCTCCCTGAACAACAACATGGATGAACTGCTGCTTGTTAACAGCAGAAACTCGGACTTTTGCAGATCTGCTGCCCTGTGTATTTCGGAAACCTGTCTCAGCGAACACATCCCGGACACAGGATTACATCTGCCGGGCTTTCAAATTCTCTGAGCAGACCGCGTAATGGAGCTCTCGGGGAAGAGCAGGGGAGGTGGAATCTGCTTTTATATAAACGAAGGTTGGTGTACAGATGTCACAGTGTTAAACAAATCATGCAGCCCCCACTAACCCTAACCCGCGGGAGTTCTCCTCGTTTATACTGGTCAGTGTTTACATCCCACCTCAGGCCTGTCTGTGCTGACCAGCTGGCCCCCATCTTCACCCAGATCTTCAACAGATCACTGGAGCTGTGTGAAGTCCCCTCCTGCTTCAAAAGCCCCACAATAATCCCAGTCCCCAAGAAACCAGCAATCTCAGGACTAAATGACTACAGGCCCATGGCCCTGATGTCTGTGGTCATGAAGTCCTTTGAGAGACTGGTGTTGAGCCACCTGAAGGACATCACAGGCCCCCTGCTGGACCCCGTGCAGTTTGCATATCAGGCAAACAGGTCAGTGGATGATGCAATCAACATGGGACTGCACTACATCCTGCAACACCTCGACTCCCCAGGGACATATGCTAGGATCCTGTTTGTGGACTTCAGCTTGGCATTCAATACCATCATCCCAGACATCCTCCACTCCAAACTCACCCAACTCACTGTCCCAGCCTCCACCTGTCAGTGGATCATAAACTTTCTGACAGACAGGAGGCAACA
>OMLP01018246.1:0-15981 GCA_900302685.1 Spondyliosoma cantharus | reverse complement strand
GCTCACCTCCGGCAGCGTGGGCGACGGCACCCACACTCACCCAGTACAGTTCCTGAGGAGGCTGGACCTCTCGGAGCTCCTCACCCACGTACCTCGACACAAACTCAACACCTACCACGTCCGCATGGAGGACGACGCCCAGGCAGGCCAGGGAGAAGAGCTGCGCAGGTGCACTGTCAAACATTTCAACCGTGATTTCTCTTTTGCCTTAAAGCTGAACTTAAATGTCCCAAACTATGTTGATTTTCTCCCTTCGTATTTTTATTTAGGATATCTGCGAGAAAATATTTAAATACTTGTAAAACCTGTTTATTATTTGTTTTATTATTTTGCTGTAATGTATTGATACTTGAGTGAAATTGCACCGAGACATGCTTTATATCTCACCTTCCACAAATATGGGACCTTTAAGTTGATTAATTAGTTTTAAAGTTGTTTCAAAGGTGAGTTTTCCAATATGTTCAACTGAAAATGAGAGAAAGTAAGTTTTAAAGGCTAAAGATGCAAGTTGAATCAACAACTTTATCAGATTTGCTTTAATTGACATTGTCTCAGTTTGAAAGTCAGTATCGACCTCGAAAGAAAGAAACTGAAAATACTGCTGGTTGAATCACTATTGCACAAAGGTTTGTGAAGTCGGCGTGCATTCAGTACTAACATTGATCATGGTTCACATTGAGTTCATTATATTGAAAAGAAATAACCCTGACTTAACCTAACATTTGTTAAAGACACAGCAGGTTTCCATCAAGTCTATTCTTCTCAAACTTCCAAACAGTGGGGTCTCTGGAGAGTATGCAGCGCTCACACAAAGCATGCTGGGAAGGCTGGCAGCACCAATCATCGTGTTTCTTTCACACTCTCAGCCGCACATTCATTCTGCTCACTGTTTTAAAAGAAAAAAAAACAACTCAATTTTGCCGATATGTTAGAAAATAATAAATATTTAAAAGTCCAAAGTAACTCATGTTAAAAAGTTCTGAAGTGGTTGGACAATAAACACTAGAAACCTTTTTTTGAATATGTTGTACAACAATGAATTAGATTTTAATGAAATGTTATGTAAACCCTCAGTTAGGGATCAGGACAGGATCATGAGGGAGGGCAGACATCAGAGATACAGCCTGCAGAGACAGAAGAGTTTGACATCTAACACACAAAGAGTTGCTGATTGTTGGAACAGTGAAGAGACAAACCAAGAGGTTTTTTTTTCTATAAATGGAGATGGGTGGATTTACCCAGAATGACAAGGCAGCTGTTTCTGGCTAAACAAATAGGATTAGGTTCGTCTCTGTCGGCATCCTTTCCATGATGTTGTCAGAATGTTGTTGAGAATAACGATCTGAGCTCTTCACTGGCACAAAGAATCGCTTTTAGTGGACATACTTAAGGATTGATTTCCAGCGGTTGTAGCCTGTGTAGCGACTGCCGTCTGAGGCGATATACTGGAACAATTCCAAAACTTTTTGTGTCCTTTAAACACCAAAATATGTAGAAATAAGGCCCAGGTTTGAAGAAAAAAAAACCTGTAAATCCCCTTTAATAATGTTGTCTCAAATATGTCATCCATATTGCGTCCTGTAGGTTTATTCTGTCAGCTCTCAGTGCGAGCCAGAGGAACGTGGTCAACTGTGCGCTGTGCCACCGAGCGCTGCCCGTGTTCGAACAGTTTCCCCTGGTGGACGGGACTTTGTTTCTCAGCCCCTCGCGCCACGACGAGATTGAGTACGACGTCCCCTGCCACCTCCAAGGTCAGAGCGGGTTTGAAGATCATGGCATGAGAAGTGAGATTGTTTTACAAAAACCTAACATAGTTTTAAAAAAAAAAAAACCTCTATTAGTTTGTACATTTATTTCAAGATTCAATTCATATTATCATTAAACGACACAAGATTGTATTGTGACACGATGGTTTAATCCTTTTATGTTACTCACAAAAGACTAATATGAATAAATCTCCAGGAAATCAGCTGCCAGGATTGCTTCTAATCACTAAAAAACACGACATATTTATTGGTGCAGTTATTTAGCTCAATCATATATTCACTTCCTGTTTAAAATGTTTAAATTGTGTCTGTTTACTTCCTGTATAGACAAATCATGGGTGGTTAATCCGTTAGTGAGCCCATACTGTGACATAAAAGGCTTTCTGCTGGCTTCTGCACCGTCCAACATGAATGTGAATTAGCACAGCGGCTGCACGGAGCCTCTTTGATGTGCTGACCCACAAGCTTTGATATGTATAGTCCTTGATATGCATCAGAGCAAAGGGATTATTGGTTCCAGTGTTCAGGCTTCTGCGTCCGGCAGAATATAAATGCAGAGGAAAGAGAGATGGTGAAATCACGCTCCGAGCAAAGTTTTTGTTCAAAATTGTTTTTTGTACTTTATTCGGTGGTGATTTTACAGTCGAGACTTTTTCCCTTAAGAGGACTGGAGCTGGATTTTTTTGGTCTTGATGGAAATGGAAATGCATGTGTTTGCTTTACTAAGCAGTTTTAGAGGGACTTGTTTTCCAGCACAAGTTCACTGAAAACACACCAGAACACTCAAACTCCCTTGTGACCAGTTTTGGACCCTGTGCGTGGCTTTGAAATCATTGTATTTCCACTGTAACACAAGGTTTAAAGTGTAGATTAAAAAACGTGTCCGGCAACCGTTTCCCGAGCGTTTTTGAGACACAGAGTCCTCCACGCAGAGGCTGTGCAGAGAGTAAGCTGAGAAAGTTTAATTCTAGTTACAGGCATCACTGTAATAATCAGTCATAGTCAGACTGTCCAGTGGCTCAGTCTCTGATAAAGAGCAAACAAAGTGATCAGCAGTTTGTTATTTTAGCCTAAAGACAAGCTGACTTGTTATTTAGTAAACGTAATACCTAATTATCTATTTGTATTTCTAACAGGCAGGTTAATGCACCTCTACGCCATCTGTGTGGACTGTTTAGAAGGCGTCCACAAGATCGTCTGCATCAAGTGCAAGTCACGCTGGGACGGTAGCTGGCACCAACTGGGCACCATGTACACCTACGATATACTGGCCGCTTCACCGTGTTGCCAGGTAGGAACCCTGATTAACAAAGAAACAAACGACGGAGTGAGAGGCGCTGATTGTGTTGATGGACCAGCAGAGAAATATCACACAAAACTCAGCTTAAAGGGATAGTTCGGGTGGGGTCAAGTGGGGTCATAGAAAGTACATATCTATAGTCGGTCTGTTCCCTACCGTAATTGCCGATCAGCGCAGCCTCAGTTTGGAGAAGTAGAGAGCCTCTCAGACCGACTATAGATATGTACTTTGTATGACCCCACTTCAAAAAACCCGAACTATCACTTTAATGGGGTGTTTTAGTGTCTTTCAGGTCATTGTTTTGGTTTTCTGGCCTGAAACATAGTTGTTTGGATTCAGTGTGACTTTCTTATCCACCTATTTCCGCCCACAGCAGGCATCTGCTTTGAGTAAAAGGAAAGCTCTCATAAACCTGCTGTAACAGCCGCACTGGATGCTTGTGTAGTGCGTGGCTGCTGCGTTGCTGAGCTGCTGCTGCTCACTCGCGTGTTGTTTGTGTTCACACAGGCAGTGTTGCTGCTGCAGCACAGCTCCTGCCTGCCATCTGTTTACGTGGAATCTGCGTCTGATAATTGGCAATAAATATGATGAGGTGATTTTAATTTACCCCCGCTGGAAGAGCGAGAAAGCGGGAGGGGAAAGGGAGGGAGGGAGAAGAAGACAGAGAGAGTGCACAGGAAAAAAAAAACTGTAGTGAAAGGCTGGTATGATGTCGATATGACATGATGTCGATATATTAACCCTGTTAACATGGACGCCGAAATTAAAAGCAAGATGTAACGGCACGCACATGCGTTTCTCACACATCCAGTGTATCCAGCCTGTAAGCCACCTGTCCACCAAAGAGCAGACGGATACAGTAAGCAACTAGCTGGTGATCATAGTGGAACATTTAGGAGCCAAAGAGATAAGATATAAGATATTTCCCACAGGAGTTGGTGGAGTTGTACCCCATTACAATCAGGGCTGCAAAATTAATTAGAAACCTCATCAGACTACATCCAGAAGACGGTTAACGCCATAACGTTGGAGCAGATCATGTCCTCAGCAGCCCTTTGCCTCACATTGCTGCCCACTGTTTCCTGTCTCCCCACTCCATTAAAATCAAACATTTTGTTCGCCTCTGGGTTGAGCTGACACGGTGGAAAAGGAAACTTGTTTTAGTCTTAATCAATAATATTCAGATTGTGAATAGCGAGACATCTCGCCTCTTTTTGATCTCTGATGAGTTGCACATGCGAACGGTATGGGACCTTTTTTTAATATCAGCGCAGACTGAATGATGTCCAAGCGCTGCTATAAAGAGATGGATGGAAAGGTATTAACAAGCCAATGGCCGTTAACATCAACACACGTCATAGCATTGCGCCTGAGAAGGAGAATAAATGAGCGTGTCCACCCGGGTGTTGTGTTCACATCACTGCCAAGACAAACTGAACTGCCAGATGTAAGTGGGTTTTTTGGCCAGTGTGAAAGGGGTATGAGTGACATCACTGGAGGCAATTTCTCAGATGCAGCTTCCTCTGGAGCCACAAAAGGCTTTCTACTACTTTATAGTACTCTGACCTGTAACCACAGTTCAATGTGTAAAAAATAGTGGAGTTACTCTTTAACTTCGATGTATGTTGTAATTGACCTGTGTGTGTCCTCAGGCTCGTCTCAACTGTAAACACTGCGGGAAGCCGGTGGTGGACGTTCGAGTCGGGATGCAGTATTTCTCCGAGTACAGCAACGTCCAGCAGTGCCCTCACTGCGGCAACCTGGACTATCACTTTGTTAAACCATTCTCCTCCTACAAAGTACTCGAGGCATATTGACAAATGCTGTTCATGCATGCTAGTTCAGCTGCTTTTGTTTCATTTTTTTTTCTAACACAATCTAGGAAAGATTTTTATTTTTTTGGGCCTTGAGGTGGTTTTATGTTTTTAAGGTCTCTCTCTCTTTTTTTTTTATTTCTTTTTTTTATGTATAGGAAATGATTGACTTTCGTTTATAAATAAAAAGCTCCAGGACAGTATCTCTGCTGTTTAAAGAGAAAGGTGTTGATAAAGTGTGGAACTGACACTTGAGTCAAACAAACACGTTTATCTGTGACAAGTGAATGTATCTGTACGCCAAATTTGCTTTTATTTTTATTTTTTACAGACAACATAAAGATGAATCTTGAATAAAGCAGAGAAAAAATATGCAGTGTTGTTATTTTCATCTCATCTGAAACACTTTCTCACAGAGTTGATGAAATGAGTGACTCCCTCTTTCAAGCAATTTTGACACATTAGTGACAAAATCATCATCAAGCTTATCAAGGTTGATCCTCAAGCACCTCACATAGATGCCCTGGTTGTATTACCTGGTCATCATCAGGCTTTTAAAATATCTAAAACGGTTACAGTTTAGTTTATAGATAGTGATTTCGGGCTTATCATAACAATGACATGACACGTTACATTCTTAAAAACACACCTGGGGTGCCCCATGGCTTACGTAGATGATGATTGGTTATAATACCAACCAGTACAGATGTGTGAGAAATGAATACAGTTGACGTCAAACTGATGTCTAACTTCACCCGCTCAGCACATACACAAGACCTTTTTGGTACCAGTGTAGCTCTTGACATGGCTCACAAAGATGAAACTGTCCAAGGACTAATCTCTAATGGCCGTTTTGTTTGATGCGTCATTACAACACACCTGAGCTTTCTTGAAAACCAAAACAGCAAGACAAGTCAAGCCTGAACTGTAAACTGTAACCGACAAGTCAAGCCTGAATCAGTAATTAAAACCAGTCTGTGAAGGTTTTTTTTGTGTGAAAATGTTTTATTTCCATCAGTTCACTGCTGTGCAGACTCTTCTGTTGTGTCCGTCTTGCTTTCAGGTTTGTTCTGAGAGGTTTTCGAACTGGAGTCGGCTGAGAGCTCAGCTGCGGTCTTGTTCTTTTGTGACAGTTCTTTTGCTGAAGGCGGTCGCAGGACGCACATGGCTGCCTGACCGTCACGTATGACTTTCGGTTTGGAAACAAATCCTACCATCATCCCCATTTTTTGCACCATCTGGTCCAGAGATGTGTCCTATGGAAAAAAACAACAACAACACAATAACAAAATCTTTTAATATATGACAGAAAGAAGTAAAAGATTTTGACCATGAATCCCTTCGGTACTGTCATCTCCCTACGGTCCTTGTCAAAAAAAAAGAAGTGAGTTCTTCATCACCATGTCGACTGCAGGTGCCCCTCGTCCTGATCGCAGAGTAATTCTAACATGGTGCTTCTTCTCCAGCCAGCTCGCCACTTGTTTCAGCTTGGTGGTGAGGTCATGAGCTGCGATGCCAGATGAAAAGGTGAGCTCTTTCACTTGCACAGGGGCTGCAGAGAGAATAAAGACAGTCACAAATCGGAAATACAGGCAACTATGTCCGACTCCTGGTTGAGAACCACTGTATAAAACTAAGTTCTGATATATACACCACGTACCTGCTTTTGCCTTCTGTTTCTCCCTTAGTCTCATCTGCTCTTCATGGATCTGTTTGCCGCTCATCAGCTTGTAGACGGGAGGATCTTTGTTTTGATCGAGCAGCACGAGCTTGAGCCCCTTCTCATCCATGATTCTGATCACATGTGCACGGTGCATCATGCCCAAGTTCTCTCCCACTTCACTTATCACCTGTATACGCTGCTGCGGGATCTTACGGCCGACAGAGCTGACTGTGGCGTGAGCAGGAGGATTCTTTTTTTTCTTCGCTGCAGGAGTCTGTTCTGTGTCTTCCACGGCGGTGGAGAACGGAGACCATCTCCAGGAGGAAGCGATGATGTTAGATTTTTCACTGCATATGGTAAATCTTGATGCCGGGGTCCAGTAGCCAGAGCCGCCGCAAGCAGCCCTCACTGTTCGGCTTAGCATCCATCTCAGACACCCTGCAGACATGTCCTAGATAAGAAGGGACAAATGGGCTGCTAGATGTCATTAAGAGCAGGCAATTGTTTCATATTTTATATTTTCACAATGTGCAGCATTTCTTAAAGATATCGCCTGGAAATGACAGCTGAGTGTAGAATACAGCACATGTTTCCATACAAGGCTTTGTACATAACTGTTTCTGCCAGATGCTCACCTTGGGGTGGGTTTGAATCTGATATAATCTGCTTGACACAAACATACATAAGTTCTTGCTTACCTCGTGCTTTTCTCTTGCCTCTGTAGGTCATGCGTGCACTGTCTTTTAAGCCCATGTGGGCTGGGCACCTTTGGGTGCATGACACTTAATGAAAAAAAATATATATAGCCTATTCAATGAATGTTTAGATAAATTTAATCTCTGCATCATTAGCAGTATCCTGTTTGAAACGTTTAAACACAATGCATAAATAGCCAGTTCCTACAGATGTCAAATCATTTTCTACTTTCCTTTACACACCCACTTGGCCAGCCCCCATTAAAAAATCTGCCTAGTAAAGTTTGCCTTACTTTTCTGTCACTGAACACACCCCACACAACACAAATAAAGACATTTCCCAAACCGTCATGGTCCAATGTGATATTCGGCGTACACCACACGTACTTCATTACTTCCTTTTGGAAGTTTTACGCGTATTTGCTTGTCATTGAGGCGTTTTCACGTGCCATTCTGACAAGCTTCTACAGTTAAAGCACTCGCTCTGTTCGCAGTCGAGGCTCCGTAAGGCCTTTATAATATTTAATCGAAATTTCACCTGAGACATTACGCCGAACTGACCAGAAAACACGAATAAATCGGAAAAAAAGAAGAAAAAATCATTGCAGTCCCAGCATCCTGTTGTACTGGATGCGGAATTGACATGTCAACATTAAAATGCATGATTTCAGACGCGGGTCTGGAGTTGACCGAGAGAGCTGTTGACAGTCATCCAGGCTGAGTTTAATGTTATCTTAACGTTCTGGAAACAATGTCATTTGAGTTAAGACACCATCAGGCTCATTGACATTTTGTACAAGTTGCCCTGCACGTCTCAACTTGTTCACAGACACAGAGTCCTTGTGGTGAAAGCATTAACACGTGCACACAAGGTCAAATTAGAGCTTTTAAACGCTAATTCCCCAAACGTGTCTTGTGTTTCTGTGCTGTTTACTCACTGTGGATCAATGTCGCGTTTTCATGCTTTCTGTCTGTTTCAGGGTCTGCAGGGTGACTGCTGGGTGTTGTTCTTCCGCCGTGCACTTCTTCATGTAATTTGAGCGAGAACAGATGTAACCACACCAGAGGGCTGCCCCCTTCAGGACGGAGCAGGACACGCCAGTAACACGTTAAAGGAAAAGTTCACCCCAAAAAAGAAAATGCAGTCATTATCTACTCATGTGGATGGAAAGTGGGTTGAAGTTTTGCCTTAAAAACGAACATTTGTGGATGTTTCAGTGTTCTGAAACTGAAGTAGCTGTTTTGAAATGTGAAAAGAAAAGTTAAAAAAGCATAAAATGGTTCTATAAAGCTCATCTAGTGTCATCCAAGTCTCTGGAGGCAAGAGCTCTTTAATTGATTGGAAAATAGTTTTTTCCCCCTCCTTCTTTCCTCTACCCCATGGAAAACATCCCTCGGTCTCTTGAAAGACGCTATATAAAACTAAGATATTGTTATTATTATTATTATTATTATCATTATAATCATGAATTACCAGCTTCAGACTTCGCAGCTACAGTGAAGACTTCAGGTTAAAAAGGGTATTGTTGTAAGTTACAAAGAAACATTATTTCATTGTCTCATGATTCACAAGCAAGGATTTAAACGATCAAATGTAATGTTGCTGTGTTCTGCAGTAAATGAAACATTTGAGCAGAGCAGAGATGTTATCTCTGTTATTTAGTCTTCTACCTCTGTTCTGTCTCCTGAAAAAGACCAGCTTGTGGTTTGCGGCTTGTGAAATGAACACAGTAAGCCATGCAAAGAGCGATCCCACAGGTGATGGAAAATGTAACCAGAAAATATTCATGTCCCGTTTCTCTCTTTACATAGTTCAACAGCTAGATCTCATCAGCTGGGTCTGCCAGATCCTTTCAAACATACATTAAAAAATCTTTTTACTTCTCTTTACAATAAAAAAGTGTTTCTAAAAGTTATCCTCAGCCCAAATCTTTGAATTATTTGGCCTTTACCAGTGTTAAGAGTCTGAAGTATTACAGTAAAGATACCATGTTAAATTATTAAGACATCCATACTTATAGTACTTGAGTAAAAGTATTAGAATATGTTTATATTAAAGCTATATCTCTATATTAAATGTAATTAAGTATCAGAAGTACAAGTTAAAATACATTATACATATATTTACACGTATATATAAATATACACTGTTTATTATGGGTGACTTTTTTTATTTACAAAAAAATCAACGTCTAAACAATAATTGCACTTGTAGGTTGCTTTATATACATAACATATATTCCCGCATGGATACAAACACAAACAAACAAATGACAAAACATTAGTTTAGTAAAATATCAGAATAAAATAAAATAAAAATGCAATGCAAAAAATAAATGGGAGTGGAAGTGTAAAGGAGCAGAAAATGGAGATACTCAAGTAAAGTAAAAGTACCTCAAAAGCACAGTACATTCCGTCACTGGTATTTACACATTTAAATGATTTTTTTAAATTTTTTTATCGAAGCTGACAATCATTTTGTCCAAATGTCACAGCCACCTCTCGCTCCGTCACATCATCACTGGGAACTTCACCCAAGTGAAACGTTACTTGGGCCGCTTTGCATATGAGAGTGGCACAAGGATTCATGTGTTGTGCTGTTTTCAGGAACAGTGAATTTGCAAAACAAAATTTTCCAAAGCGGGAAGCTATGCAAAGTCAGCTTAATAACATATGCGTTATGAGGTCAACAGGTTCAGTTGTCGTTTGTCTAGTGCTGCGACTTCACTTCAACCAGAGAAGGACGGGTAAGAGTTCAAACGCATCAGTCACTTTTGCCGGATTGTCTCTTCCAGAAAAAGTGCTTTTGAACGATACCTGTAATTTATTTACTGTAGAGGTGACTGGATCAAACACCCTGACCGTGACTTAATGCCATTAACGGAACATGGGCTGGATGAGTTGGATTTTTTTGGTGGGCCTTCTGTGGATTTGTAAGTAGACAGAATCTCTCAGTGCTAAAGGCTGATGGGACCCCAGCATCTCTGTTGTGCTTGTATAATTTTTCTGAGCATGAATTTCGAGAACTGCAAACATTTAAATATATATCATGATTATTATAATGTGTAAAAAAAATGCTGTGTTAGAAAACGCCATTGTTCCTAAAATGTAATCTGATTTGTTTGTTGTATCTTAGCTCCAGGAAAGAGCTCTCGAATCAGAGACTGTTTGAATGAACAACTCACAACTTTTGTTGTTCCTGATAAGTTCAATGGCACCATCAAGAGAAATAACCTTGGGAATGAGAGTAAGTCAAAACTATATTTAACAGTAGTTGTTGCTTTATAAATCATAGGAAGCTATAGGAATCGTGGTCATTGTGAAAGGCTGGAAACACTACTTAACTCGGATGTGCTTCAACTAGTTTGTATGAGGCAAACCCCGACTTTAGACCTGCAGTGGGCTGTTAGACCAGGACTGACCACCGTGGCAAAAATAAATCTCTTTTTGTTTTTTATGGATTACCCAAAACGCTCTTTAAATATGTAAAGAAACAAAGAAACACTAATTATTCATTATTTTTTTCATAATCTGAGTTTGGCAGGCAAAGTGAAGTCAGTCAGCAAAGGAAGCTTTACCGACTGCATCTTAACAAAATTGTTGTTTTTTTATGCTGTTATTTTAAATTATAATTTATTTTGATACAGGCAAACACAAATAAACACATGACTATACGATGACGTACAATACAATATTCACAAAAAACAAAAGACACTAGGACACAAAAAGCATGTAAAAGAATGCATTTAAATACAATCAATTAAAAACATACAATGAAATGTAGTTTGATCCCTTCAGCAGTTCATATGATTTAACTGACAGTGTTCTGGGGACCTTGTTTTCCTCGGAGAACAGCTTGTTTATTCAGTTATGTAACAGATAAATATTTCTGAGTTTGTATTATCACCTCATTAATATTGTAAATGTTGAATTCCGACTTTGACTATCTTCCCCAAACACTACATAGTGCCTCTAAATTCAAATTGGTTCTTGACTGAGCTGCAAACAAAAAAAAAATGCTTTTCATAACTGGAGACAGTTTTCATCTGGTTTCTCAATGTCTGTCAGTAGCAGTTTAAAGTAAAGGTTGAGTGGCGTGAGCCGATTTGGGGGATGGGACAACAGTTTTGCAACATGTGGACAGTAGATAAAAAGATGCAACTATTCTTCCTTTTCTTCATTACAAAGTCTGCATAATCGACATTTTTTTGTGTTGGTTTTTTTGTAGCAGTGATTTTGTATATTAGGTGTTTGGCTTTTGGCTGGTGGTTCACATTTAAAGTTTCAATTTTGGCTCTTAAAGGCACCCCTAGTCTAGACGAAATGGTCATATCAAATTCCTTGCGCATCAACTGCCCTTCTGTAAATAATTCTGAATTATTAGATGTTACATTTTGTTTGTAGGTAATTCTGCATTTGGAAAATTACTGTAAAAGTGTGTAAAACAAGTAAGAGTATTATGAAATTACAACCTAATATAAAAAGACAATATTTTTTACCTCTCACCAGTAAATGGTTGTATTGTATTTCTGCACCACAACGGAACAGCACCAGGTGAGTACAATCTACTTGTTACACTAACGGACTCCAGTATGTTTTCAACAAAATAAAATTCAAACTATAATTCTGTTTTGAATTAATAGATCCATCTGGATTTTGGCCTAGAATGAAGACAAATAATGGTTCTTATCCTTACCTTCTGAGCATTTTAAAGAAACATATCAAATTGCGCCTGAATGTCCTGCATGGGAGGCAGTGCAACACCACCTTACGCAGCCACTCAGGTAATATTACATAACATTTAATGTCATCTTTCAAATTTTGAAAAACACCAAACTTTACCGTTTTTATTATCCAGGGCGGATGAGAGGAAAGTTGTGTTTGTTTGTTGTTTGTTTAAGAGAGATAATTGGGTGATAAAATCCTTTAAAGTTCTACAATACAGATTCCAAGAGAAAAGTTGATGATTTGTTTTTGTTAATTCATTTTCTCTTATACACCAGGTGATGCGTGTATCGATAGCACAGGTAAGCCCATTTCTTTTACAGTTTGGTCAGAAAAAACTGATTGACGACTGAAACAGAGCTAATAATGTATAATTATATTTGTAGTGAACTTTGAATAATATGAAAGACCCTGTAACATAATAGCATTTATTCACTTTCTGAAGTCATATGTTCTGTATCTTGTGCTTTGGTATTGTATTCCTTCTTTACTCACTAAACTCTGACCATCTTCCCATTGATAGCTTCTTGCCAGGTAACATGTTTTGACACAGAAAGATGTGAAAAATCTCTTTACAATGAACAATACTGCAACGCCAGCGGTGAGCATTTTTCTTTTTTTTTAAATATTGCACATCATGCTATTTATGCTGCGGACACAGGTTTTAAAGCGGGCATATCGTGCTCAATCTTTTAGTTTTATAGTCTTCTCCGATTGGTCAGCGTACACACGCGGTCGGCTCTGTTGTGTTTTCAGCTTCCAGTTAGCTTTAATTCTTCCGTGAATATAGACGGATATTGTGCAAATGTGTGACATGGTGACATAGTTGGATGTCACAAAGTCACACTAATAAAGGTAGGACAACTGACGAGGTGTTTCAGGCTCTGCAGGAGCAGTATTTCCTGTGGGAAGAATGAACTTCTGTCGTTGCAGACAGGCCTTTTTAGTTTTCAAGACCTTTTGCATGCACAAGAGTCTATAAAACACACTGAAGGAATGTAAAAAAAAAAAATGAGAAAAGCACAATAGGTAGCTGTAAGTGTTATGAACTGTTACATACTATATCTTACCTGACTGATGTTTGCTATTGAAGTACATTGACTAAGAAGAATAAAAAACAAGAGCAATTTATTTTTGGATAAAACTGCTATACTAACTATATTGACCTGCTCAATATGTGTCACCAACACCAGGGGGTGTGACTTTGCCTCTCTATTTATTTTTATCTCAGCTACCCATCTGTTAAGCATTTTGCACGGTTCTGGCGTTATCCTGCTGACCCTAAAAAAAAAAAAAACACCGGTAAAATAATTTCCCCAGTTCCTGTAACCTTATTTAACCACACCCATTTTTGAACTCTGCCTTCATTTTGATCTGAACAAAACACATGTCAAGTTTCATGCCTGCATCTCGCAGAAATCTATCCACAGACCGATAGACAGACATACAAAGCCCTGGCAAAACACTCAAAACTGCTTGTGAAAGTTCCCACTACAAAAGAGGTCTCCAGGAAAACCTTAAAAACACACCGCGCACACACACACACAGACACACAGACACACAAAGACTTACCAGGTGGAAACATTACCTGCCGATGCTGTCGCACCTGGTAAGTTTAGCAAATATGCTAAACTAACAAGAGTGAAATGTCTTCAAGTTGTTAAAAATGCTAGTTTGAGATAAAACTGGATGTCCCTTTCTTTCAGGTCAAAATTACCAAAACGTGTACTTCATCAACATAACAGCAGCAAATAACAGCTGTATCAACTGTAATAATCCAGTGAAGAAGCCTGAAAAGAAATTTGATGCTGAATCTCTCAAAGAAATTGTCAATATAACGTTAGACATCAAAGACGGAGAAGAAATCAGCTCTGCCCAAGCTACGTAAGAATTGCTCCAATAATCTATTGAAGGGGTAGTTAGTTACGGAAGTGTATTGCATTCACTTGAAAAAAATATATATATTTTTTCTGAGTAATTTATTTTTTGGTTTGTTTTTCGGAGTCATCTTTTTCTGTTTTTCAGAGAAATGTATTTTATGGTTGGTTTTTCGGAGGTTTTTCTGATTTTCTGAATAATTTTTTTTCTGAGTTTAGAGAGCATTTGAAACAATAGACACATTCATTCCTTTATTGAGAGCTCGATTTAATGGAAACAAACATGACCGGCTTGTTTAGTTTGATCAAGTTTTGCTTTAATCTGGGTTTAAGACACTGGGAGATAGTCCCATCTTTAAGTCATATCGATGGTTTTACCATTAGTTTGTCGACTTTATGCAGGCACCTGAGGACTTTGCGGTTGTTCAGAAGGAAAGCCCATTCAGATCTGGTAGACATAGCAATGTTTCTCCAGGATCAGTTGGACAGATATTGCATGCTCCACATGATGCATTTGAAATCAAGAACAGGAGTCACTATAGGTCCATGGGAGTCACTTGCAGGTTGCAGGTTCTCGCGGGAGTTCAAAGTATCTCGATAATTCAGAAAAAAAATTACTCAGAAAAACAGAAAAAAAATACTCAGAAAAACAGGGAAAAAAAGGTCAGAAAAACAGAAATCGATGCATACATGGTACCTTATTTATACGGAATAAATATTCTTCCATCTGTCAACAGTGAAGTCATGAACAAAATGTCTGACCTTGCTTCCTCCATCAACGGGTCTTCAGCTGCACTGACCTTGGGTGAAGGAGTTGAGGGTGTCTTAGTGAGAGAAACAGAGCCCGACGACGTAACTGAAGTCCTCTTTGCTTACGGGTCTCCAAAAGCTAGCATTAATGTATGTGCATTACTCTTATCTACTTGTATTGTAACAGTAAAAATATGTTTTTAGCTAACTTCCTGTCCATTCTGCAGTCAGCAATCTCCTCCCTCCTCTCTACGTCACCACAATTGCATGAGTCCTTTCTTTTTTCAAGGCAGCTTTCTTTTCTTTTTCAAGCTCTTTTTATTTGACCTGTGCTAATGCCCTGGTTATATTTCTGCACAGAAACCACTTGGTTAGGGGTTAGGAAAAAATGATGGTTAAGCATATAATAGCTGCTTTGGTGGCCACGATCATAAATGGAGAGGGTCTGAATTTGCATTTGGATTCCTGCGAAAAATGGTTGGTTTTGTCTTTACAAGAACAGCTGGAAATGTACGCAGGTGGTGTAACTTGACCTGCGGTCAGCCTCGTTGGCATGTAATGACACCACCACCATCCCCCCTCCAGAAAAGGTGGCTAATAAGCACATAATGTGAATATGATTTGCCACGTTTGGTGCACATGTCAACCATTTGAGTATCTGTTCTTTACAGAAAGGTCAACTGCTTAATTATACCCTTGCGATTGGGCTTCAAACTGTACCTGACCATAACACCAAACTCGTTATGCTCTTCCCTTCAGATGATAGACGACAAAGATAAACTGGATAAATTTTCGAGATCTATTGCAGTGCCAAAAGAAGCGTTTCTACAGTCTCTCAACATGAACGTTAGTGTACCATTCGCAGCCATGTTCCGATTCCTCAATATGACCAAGGTAAAAAAAAAAAATGCAATGCAAAGACACTGCAGAGACACCATACATATATTACAACATGTTATAATTTTGTGATTGTTTCTTTATTTGTTGTTGTTCAGGATGAGAACAACAGCACTATTTTAGGTAATGAGGTTATAGCCGTTGAAATGGGCACCACGATCAGGAATCTCACAGACAAAATATCTGTCAGCTTTCGTAATATGAAATATGTGAGTGAAACGACAAAAAAGGCATCATCATGAGTTTCTTTACTGACCAAGCGCATGTTTTTAATGCAGTTCTGTTGTTTTGTTTATTTGTTTACAGGAAGGATATCCGTCTTGTCACTCATGGAATGGTGAAGGTATTTTTTTCCCACTTGCAAATTTGCAAGTTGAGTAATTACTTTTTAATTCTGATTTACCCAATCTACATTTGGGTTTGATAATATGAATGTATCGCTCTCTCTCTCTCTCTCTCTCTCTCTCTCTGTCTCTCTCTCTCTCTCTCTCTAT
>OMLP01018242.1:0-10726 GCA_900302685.1 Spondyliosoma cantharus | reverse complement strand
TAGTCTGCATGTAATCAACAACTGACTGTCAAATCAAATAAAGAACATTTCAGAGACATATTTATTATCACTTAACATTCAATTATACAGATATATAATACTGTAGATTTGTATTAATTTCTTCTTTCTTTAAGGAAAAGAAGGGCTGCATTTAAAAATCGTTAAAATCGTTTAAAATCGTAAAAATAAATAAAATAAAATAACTTTTTAAAAATTGTGCATCTCATGTTTCAGCTACTGCACTCATGTACTCCTGGACGACCCCTCCATCAGTAAATGGCTTTTTGTATTGACCAAAAATCCAAGCGACTCGGGGGAACATTCATCAGCTCTTAGACAGCAACATGTGGAGTTATTTTTCTCTGTTGTCTCCGGGTCACTCCGCCCTCTGTCTTCTCTCCCTATACCGCTCAGTCGCCTTTCCGTCTGTCACTCGCTTTTCACCTCTTTCATCCGTCTGTATTCAGAGTCGCAATGTTTATCGCCTGGAATGAACAGATTTGATTGGCTGAGTAGCATCACGTGGGATGGCTTGACTCTTAAGTCTAAAAAGGCGGTGCCGGTCAAAATAGAAGTGCCTCGTCAAAATTTTAAATACTTCAATAATTATATCTGACTATAGGTTCAGGTCCGTATAGGACTGCATCTGGGCCCGGACTCAGACCGCTGTCCGTCTGTCCAAAATGACAACAATAAATGACATGCCACCCTCTGATTGCAGTCTTTAGTTTCATCCAACGTAAGGCCTAATGCAATAAAGTGGTATCGGTGCATGGCATCGGTGAATTTTTGCGAGTACGAGTATATGAGCGCTGCTACTATAGTAAATTGAAAATCTTCTGGTTTTGGACCGAAAAAAAACAAAACAAAACAGAAGAAGATATTTGAAGATGTCAACATTAGTTCTGGGAAATAGCAATGGAACATTTTTCACAGTTCTCTTATACATCTGTGTTGTGCTGGAAGCCGTTTGTACATGTTAGCAGACTCCTTGAGCTACTTTGGCTCTCTGTAAGCGGAGCAAATAGAGGCACTTAGATGAGGCACTTGAGTACTTGCTTAACATCACATCCTTTGGACTTTTGTGGAAAAACTAAACCAAGTCCTTCAAGAAGAAATCCACGGTCCAGCAAAATTAAACAACTCAATTAAAAGGTCTGCAAGCTGGTATTGGCAACCCAGAGAGACAGGGAGGGTATATTTTTTTCACATCACATTACAATATGCTTTCATATGACTGCTAAAAAAGTAAATTGCTATTACAGGCCTAACACAGTGAAATTGAAAACATTCTAATATTTTCATCCATTATTTTCTCTGGATAAAGGATGTTGCAATAAGTGATGAATGAATAAATAAATACATATCTTGATCTGTAACAATATTGAGTCTTAAGGAGGAACAGGAGCTGCAGGAGTGCAAACAAAATGACAAAGCACCCCCTTTGAACCTATGGAGCACAAAAATTAATCCAGGTTTTATTTTCTGCTTGCAAGATGCAGGTCTGCACTGCTCACCAAGACACATAAACATACAAACATCACAAGACCCTCCACGTGCGCATAAATATTGATAAGAAACAGGCTTTTTGGCAGTTGTTTTCAGCTGTGAGACACACAGCATCGCTGAATAATTGAGAAGGTTCGGTCCGGTGCTACTGGAGCTGTTTGGTAATTGGACCTAATTGATGAAAACATTTGCCCCAGCAATCAGTCATCTCTGACTGCATAATCTGATATAATATGCAGCTGGAAAGGGTAGGCCTCTATTGAGTTACCTTCTCTATATGCTCGTCATATACACACACACATACTATCATGACATTTAAATATCAGTTTAAGGTTAATGCGTCTCCCTCCCAGATGGATACAATGCCTTTAACGTCATTCTGGTTGCCGCATGGAGCTCTTACCAGATTTACAATAATAGCTCTTAATACACCAAGCAGAGTTCGAATTACTGCCATGAAATGACAGCAAATTATGTGTTTCTTTTTTAAATTTAATATGATTATTTATTTGGATTTCTGGCTGCTTTGCCTCCTGGGTAAGATGTAGTCCCTATGACCCTGAATACCTAGGTTACAGAGGTGTAGAAAAAGGGATGGATGGATGGATGGATGGATGCAAAATAAGAAGAAATTAATGTTTCTTCAAACCAACTGCCAAAGCAGGTATTTTTGAGCTAATACATTGAGCTAATACTTTTCCTTAACCTAACCAAGTGGCTGTTTTGCCTTAACCTTTGCCTTGACATTATTTACACATTCTATACATGGTTGAGTATGTGCATCCACTTCAGATAGGTTGTGCTAAGGCTTTTAGCTTAACAGCATCAGCACACATTTGCACATTTTGACTTAAAAAAAGGGTTCTAGTCCTTCTTTTCAAATCAATTCAGTGTCTTGTTGCTTATGGAGACTTGGATAGCACCGGACAAGCTGTCGTATGCTTTCTTTCCTTGTTATTTTTGACGTTTTAAAACGACTCCAGAGCTACTTCAGTTGTTTTGGAGAATGGTGCAACCATGTTTTGCTGTGAAGCTCTAGAAATGCAATGTTGACTACGAAACTTTACCTGACTTCCCTTCGTCACATGTGTGGAGATGATAACTGAATCAACATATCATCATATCAATCAATCAACAAATTTGTTTTATCTTTCAGAAAAAAAATGTGTTGCTGCTACTGTTGCTTCTGTGTTGAATCAAAATTACATTCGAGGGATGAAAACACTAAATAACTCACAATCCAGTAGTCATGGTTACGATGGTTCCCAAACTATTGAGAATTTTCTCAGGAAATTAGTTTACAGAAATATTTTTTGGGATACTAAGCGTTTGGAAGCATGGAGATAAGTGATTTAAATGAAAATATTTAAGGTCTTTGTTTGAAATATGTGTATATAGATTGAGCTCTAATGTACAGAATATACTGAAGCTCCACAGAGCTTGTCGGAAACATGGGCTGACTCAGACGAGACAGACATAAAAATATTATCTGACAGGGTAGATGATATTTTGTGAGGGTCTGTATGAGTCTTGACTTTGACAGATCTATGTGCCTGTTTTCATCAGTGTCAAAACAATACAACAGATAATTTGGCTTCTCATCTCCCAGTCATCTGTGACATAACAGCACAGACACTAAAATGAGTCTTTTATTTAGTGGAAATATAGGAAGTTGATTAAATCTGAGCTCCATATGACACTTTACTCTGCCCAACAGGGATTCTCTGTTGTTGAAATCAAAGGCCTGTGTGAGGACACAATTTATAAATCTTTATGTAGAATAAAAGTAAATCAAATAATTTCTGCAAGACCAACATTCTAGTAACAGTGGCAGTGCATTATTAGCTTTGAATGAGGTACGATATGTATGCTGGACCATTTTTATTTGTACGGAAACAAAAATCACTGTTAATGTTTTCATGTTGTTTTATTTCTGCACATTGTGCCACAGCATACCATTCCAGATGTTAGAGTTACCCTTTGCTTTAACTGACTTTGTTACAGAACATTGTAAAGTAAAACCTGTCAGCAGTGTGCATTTAATCAGTTGTCACAGTCAGTTTTAAGAAACAAAACATTTATAGTTTTGCAAAGAACAACATGTTTCAGGCTTGATTCAACTCCTATAAGATTTATTGCTAAGGGTAAAGCAACTAAAATATGCTGTTTTTCATTTTATAGACTACTATTATCATTCGGCAGTTCCCTAAGGACACTGGGAAATCTGTTGTCTGTGGTGAAAGAAGCTTATGTATAGGATCTCAGTGATTCTTATTCATTGAGATGGCCTAAAAATAAAATATCCTGTCAGGGTAAATGCATATACGAATGGGAAACTGTGGAATAGATAGAACACCAACCACATTTTTAGAGATCTTTCACCATATTCACATTTAGTGGACAACAGACATATTTGACTTTTGTGTTTGAATCAGATCAACAAAAGAGGCGCAATAAATTGTTTGCATTGCTATAGTTTAAAATTGTTAAAGACAACTTTCTGTGTGCAATATTGTGACCTTTTAAATGCCCCACATTCAATAAATGGTGAGTATAACTCTCTTATTCACTTTTACCATATCTACAATATCTTGTCCATCCCTGCCTTGATGAGAGCTAATATGGAAAGGAAAACTCAGAATAAAGATCTGTTAGTATGGTTTAAAATGCACATCAGAAATAAAGAAAATGTCGAAGAAGACATTTGTCAAGTTTCCTTTTCACCTTTCAACACTCAGACTTACGCATGCCTGCTGTATTTTATTAAAATTACCATCAGATTTAATTGCTGTTGTCTCAACTGCCATTAACAACAGACAGCCAGTTTGTGGGAAAAACACCACGTGCTCCACACACACGCAAACACGTGTACACAAGCATACATCCTGCTGTGCTGTGGTAAAGTTAGCACTGACACTTGACAGAACTCCCACAGTGCACCACTACTCTGTGAACAGGCTATAATCAATGCTAACTTATGCTAGGATCAGAGAGAACATCATACTTACACCCCTACATGTCCTAGATTTTTAGCTTAAATAGAAATATGAAAAATCTGCCACTAAGGCGCACAGAGACTGGAGTAAAGTCATACTCATAGTTTTGGTTGTTATATCAATTTAGACATGAAATTCAAAATAGTTGGGTGTTTAATTTACGCCATTTGAAAGACAATGAGTTGTCAGAAATATTGTGATATTACAATTAAATGTTATTACACAGGAATACATAACACACAACTATCTGAAATGTAAAAAAAAAGACTTTTTACAAATACTGTGTGTACAGAAATGTTAATTCAGAGCTTGACTTTGACTTCTGATTTGGGATGTAAAGATTTGTTTAGAGTTTAGTCTAACTGTCTTTGACCTGCAAAAGACTCACCAGTGTCCAGTGAGTTACAGATAGAGCTGGATTGTCCTCTCAAGAAATCTTGGTTGTTCTCCTTGGAAATCAAGCAGCAGACCGTAGGAGTACAAAGGTAGAGAGACAACTCATGAAAATATTATTTGCATTATTATTTTTGGGAAATTAATTTGCTAACACAAGAATTACATATACCATTCTCTATCAAAATTACCTAATTATATATCATTTATCAAGGTCACCTGGCAGGTGTAAATCCAATATTCAATCTCACTTTAGCTCTGTGTTGTTCATCCTGAAGCCTGAGGGGAATTTTACATTGGTTCTTACTAGGGCTGGGCAATATACTATATGTTATATATTGTTATCCTGATATGAGACTATACACCATCTTAGATTTTGTATATTGTTATGTCATGATATGGCACGTTTTGTGTTTTCCTGGTTTTAAAGGTTTTGTGACAGTAAAGTGATGTCATTTTCTGAACTTACCAGACCTTTCTACTTGTTCTAATACTTGCCTTTACCAACTTACTCATTATATTCCCATTTCCCCCGATGAGAAATTTGCGTTGTGTTAGTATTTTGTGAAAGTAACAATAGTCATCTCGACAATATTGTTGTAACATCGATATAGAAGTATGGCCTGTTTGGTAAAAAATATTGTGATATTTGATTTTGTTTCCCAGTCCTAACATTTATGAAGTGCTTTTAAGATTTCAAAATGCTGAGGTATAGTATATCTTGATATATCCTAAAAATATCATGATATTATTTCAAGGCCATCCTGCCCAGTCCTACTCCTAACTAATAAATGTTGCATAGAAGCCAAGATACACATGCTTTAAGGTGAGAGATGAATGAAGGAGTAAAAGAGTCATGATAAAGTATTCTTCCTGACTGAACTTTCACTAAGCTTCATTCCTCTCTTAAATGTGAAAAAATGCCCAGAGAATCTTAAAACAAAGGAAAGCCAATACAAACATCTTAGGTTGGCAGGGGACCCAGTTGTCTTGTAAGAAAACTCCACATCACATTAATGCTGTTAGGGAGCTTGCAGTTTTCCAACACTTGGCAATGTCAATTTGACAATCACTGTTGCATGAATAAATTCCTTTTCTTAAGGTCCACAACCTCAAAGACTGCACAGTGGGATCACTTTGAGAATGACTGCTATCACTGCACATTCAGAGCTGCCAACTAGACTTGCAAATGTGAGATAGGAGACACTGCCAAGGATATATCTCTTCCAATTTCCAGAGACTTAAATCATTTTGAGGCACTGGCTGAAAAGGTATTTGATTATTGTTTAATGACAAAGTCAGCTTTTATTAGATTAGTATTAAGCTCAGTGTGCCTGAATCAGGCAATGGAGGGAGGTTATTTGGGTGCATAGTATTACTTTGGGACACAATTTGCATAGGTTGATGTACACAAACACACTGTGGAGTACTGGAGTGGACGGGCAAAGCTTTGTGTAGCTGTTGTTGATGTACGCAGCCTTACAAAATCACTGCGTTAAGAAATGGGAAACTAAGTAGGGAATACAAAGAGTGCAGACCTCCATGAAACCCTTCAGTATACACTTCTAAGTACAAACTTCAGAGTCAGTATTTAGGGCATGAACATAGAGCACACTGATGGAAAGAAGGCAATATTATTCGCACTTTCACCCATGGTTGGTGCGAATTGCCTCGCTACCGCTCCCTAATGATTGGCCCTAGGTGAAATTTGGTATGTGAATCATATCTAGATCTACAAAAAAGTCTCTCAGTGCCATGGTTTCAAACCGAACAGGAAGTCTGCAATTTTGAATTTGGGGCTAATTTTCGACACCTACTTTTGAAAGTTTTCATCGAAGGGTAAGGCCATGAAGGTGTGGCAAATCCAGACGTTTCCCAATGAAAGAGGAAGTTGTTGTACCTCTAGCATGCTTTGTCTAATCTGGCCCAAATTTCCAGTATTGGATTCAGTGTCCTGAAGACATTAAAATGCCAAATTCAGGGTTGGTTACAGTGCAACCTAGTGACAGTAAAAATTCATTTTTTTTTTACTCCTCCTAGCTTGTCAACCAGATCCACCCCAGGGGTCAGACAAGCTTCAATACTTAGATGATGCTAGATTGTGAAGCTTATGTGTCTTCATTGAATGCTGTTGCTACGGCAACGCATTATTCGTCATGAAACGGCAAGGTGGTGGCGCTTGAGTCTACACTCTTCAATCAGAGTCCCGCCCTTCACACTTCTACATGCCAATTAGAAAGTAATAGGGATTGTTCCACCTCTGGGAAAAAGCAAGTCATTCTACTGTGACAATCATCATTTCATTTACATGAAATTTTCAAGGTGTTGTCTGCCCTTGATATACTTGAACATGTAAATCAGTGTGCTCTCTAGCGCCACATAGTGGACATAGGACGAGATCTTAAGCTCCTTTGTGTAATGTCTAACACACATGATAATGTAAGAATCCGTCAAGTGCTCCATGTTTGGCAGAGGGGCCACACCTGCTGCGCACCCTGACGGTGTGGGGATGCAAAGGCTGGTTCATTGTTTGTTCTCGTGAGGCATAACATTTTTCTGTCATATCTATAGTGGAAATTATTGCAGTCAATTAACTTTTGGAATTCAGTAAGAGTTTAATCAGTTGCATGTTATGTGTGTTTCCACACACACCTTAGCTTGAGAAAAATGCATTGCTAGAGTAGTGTGGCAATGTTTGAAAGTTTTAGCAAATGCATGTCGGCTACCAAGGAGAAGTGCCAGTCTGCTAATGTAGATGGGATATGGAGTCATCGTATTTCTACAATTGGTTGTGTTTTGTCAATATTGAACTTAATTACCTTCTGTTCATTTTTAAAACACATGGCATTTATTTTGCCAAGGTCTAGCACTTTAACTCAGTTTTAACAAAAGTTAAAACTATTGGGTTGAAACACAATTTGATAGGGTTCAACCTTTCACCAAGTTACAAGAAAATAGGGCCTGTAGTTTTACATAGTCCTGCTGACAGATGGACACAAACTCCTAGAGGTAATACATCTAATATAGACCAACACTGGCTGTGCGTTTTTAAATTAAAGCCAATAATTACACTTTTAAAATTTCCCCCATTTCCTAATTTATGCTTTTTAACTGGAACAGTGTGGGGTTACCAGTTCCTCAGGATTTAGAGCTTTAAGATAACTGCCCTCTGGTCTGACATCATTACTTTCTTTTTTTTATACTCATTCCACGCTTCAGTACATCTGAAAGTCAACATTCAGTCTTGCCAGCTTGGTTCAAGAAGAGGATAAAGAAAATACTGCAAAGGGGAAGGGTTCACACAGACAGCATCCCTATCCACCTGCTCTGCTGAATCTGGCCTGGTTGAAACACCTGTTTGAGGGGATAGATTAGATTGATAATGAGGAGCAGTGATCTGAGGTTCAGACACGTGATCTTAAAACCGGAAAGTCGCTCGTTCAAATTATGCCCAGTTGGGAGAAGCTGAGTGGGGAAATTGGTCACTTCCTGCACATTTTTGGCAATATCAGTGTGCATTCATGCAAGCCATTTAATCCCCACCTCAGCAGAGCTGCTCAGCGGCCAACAGTTTGAAGCTGGTTGTATTGGGCAGTTTCCAGATATGAGAACCTTTGTGCATAAATCTGTCGCTCCCTTGTTGCTTTAAATATGAAGATAAGACAGATTTACTCAGGTAGTATTTTTTGCTCGTTCCAGTGTTGGAGGCTTTCATAGAGTCACACGAATGCATACTTCTCTCACAGAAGTTCTTGAATTGAGTGGATGTGCTAGTGAAGAATTTCAGTTAAGTTGTCAGTTCACGCAAAGAGGTTTTCATTCGGGGGACAAGTTTTCCTAACTAGCAAAAGTTTCTTATTTAACTGTGATACAATTTGAACCTTAACTTTCTTTGCCTCGCTACTAATTTTTATTTTTTTTCCTGTTGAACCGAACCTGTACGTAACCATGACCCCAAAACCAAGATATGTACTAGAACGGGCGTTATGTGAACCATTACCGCTTTAGTATAAAAGTCGATTTAATGGTTATTGATTAATAATTCTTGTAACTCAGCTTCAGGCTTCATTGTAGGTGATGTGTGCCTCCACAGTTACTAGGGGTGTAACGGTTCTGAACCGAAACCGAAAACCTAGGTTCGAAGGACTTGGGTTCAGAAACTCATTCTATCTTCCTGAACCTCGGTTCATCCCCGCCCCGCCCCTATCGCACACGTGTGTCAGGCCAGTTTCATTTCTGCAAGAAGGGTAATAAACCTGAGCTCGCAGATCCCCCGGCCACATTCCAGTCAGCCCTGTGGAGACATTTTGGGTTTCCAGTTGATATAAAGGAGGATGGCAGTCGTGTCTTTATCAAAGCGCACGTAATTTGTCTTTGTGTTTTATGAAACTTGTTGTGGGAGGGGCCGACAACACTTCAAACATGCAAGCGCAAATGTGGAGACATCACCCCAACACTGAGCTCACTCAGCCCAGCGGAGCAGCAAGTAACCCCTAATTTCGTGTCTGCTGCGTTACGGCTCAGATCCGGTTTTGCTCCGCCGTCCAGCGTCCTCCAGCAACCCCCACCGGTTGCGTTTTGAATCGCCACGGCGCAGTCCGGTAGACAGCTGGCGTCGGGAGGAAGTGGAAGTGTTGCCGACCGAAGGATTAGCAGAAGAGCTTGTGTTTGTCTCTTTTTTGAGATTTCTGTGCTGGTGTCAACTAGGGCTGCAACTAACGATTATTTTGTTTGTCGACTAATCTATTGATTATTTTTTTCGATTAGTCACAATTATTAATACTAATACCAATTATTACAGTTTTTAATTGATTGTATATCTTACAAATGAATTATCATTATGTTACAAATCACTGCATTAATAGGTTTACCATTCAGTGTTTTATCCAATTTATATTATTACTGTTTTCTACTGATTTAATATCCTACACATGAATTATTACTGATATTGTTGCTGTCAGACAGACACCTCATTTTTGCAAATTTGACTTATTTTTTCATAAGAGATTTTACTGGCCACCCTTCACGTCTGTACACATTATTAAGCAATGAATGTATTCAAAGAGCTTGTCTTCAGCCAGCCTCTTGTCTGATGGGGACATGGGGGAGCGGGGCCGGCCCGAGGCATGAGTGAACTAAGCGGCCTCTTGGGGCCCCCTGGTCAACAGGGAGCCCCCAAGAAAAAAAACAACCCCTAACCCTTTTTTTTTTACATATTAAATACATTAAACAAGTGACATGAATGATTGAATAATTCAAGATAAGATGATCTGATTTCATATCTGCCTACAACTGATGTGTCTGCCAGCATTTGAGTCATGTAAACTAGACACCTCGCGTGCACAGACAAAGCAAGGATGGATTTTGGATGGAGTTCCACTGAATGAACCTGAATGACTCAAGAGGTGAAGGGGCCCTGAAGCCGAAGTCGTTGCGTGAAGTCACTACTTCAATAAGTCAAAAAGCAAAAGGCTATGAGTCTGAATGAATCTCCAGCTGGCCATCCCAAAAAGGCACCAGAATACAGGAAATCACATCTACCAAATTAAACATTTTCTGGGGGAGGACCCCCAGAACCCCCTTCCCCCCATTTGCACCCACTTTCGAACAGGGACAGTAGTTCATATTCTGTCACTGTATTTATCAAGTAAAATTGTAGTGTGCCAATAATTGCCAAGCACAGGTGACTCCGCGGAGGGAGGGGGGCCCCAAATCAAATTCTTCTTAGGGCCCCCAAAAGGCTTGGGCCGGCACTGTGGGGAAGCATGAGTTCACAACAACCGCAGTTGTTGTTGTCATTCGAGATCTGTTGCATTTTTAATAACTAT
>OMLP01018239.1:0-18989 GCA_900302685.1 Spondyliosoma cantharus | reverse complement strand
ACTGTGTGTGTAACATCAGCACAGAGACATGAACACAACAAACAGCCAGTGACGGTCCGGCAGACCATAGCGGCTGTCAGCAGTCAGGACAGTGAACGCCCCACACACACTAATGGCTGTAAATGGAGCGGACAGTAACAGCAGTTTGTCTCACGGCACACGGAGGCTGAACATGTAGCCGTTCTGCCAGCTACGCTCTCTCGACCAATCAGATTGCTCGAAACTACTTGGTGTAACAGACACGTTGTCATCGTAACCGGCGGTTTTTTCTCCTGGCGCATAAATGCTGGCCGCGCAATGCATTATGGGAAATGTAGGACCGGCAAAAGCGGCTGCGCGCGCAGCACAACTTGGAGCATACCCACTTCTCCAGGCACCACTACACCACTAATCACCGGAGCTTCACCTACAGATCGTCAGATCGTACTCTCAGCTACCGTGGTATCTTGGTTCTTTGATTCTGACTCCCCTGCGTTGCTTGATTCATGTTTAGCTTGTGCAGCCATCGTGACTCTCGTTTGCTTGTTCTCTGCAGTTTGGTTTGTGACCTGCCTGCTTGCCTGCCTGCCTGCCTGTTCTGCCTGCTGGCTGATCTACTCGACTTTCCTGCCGGCTTGGAGCCGAACAGACCTTGCCCGCTTCCGGGTCGTCAGCCTACGGCGCCGCCGATCCGTCTTGGCTCTACACAACGCCAGACCTCTCCGTGAGTTCTACACCCGTGGTTTCGCCCGGCTGGCCATCCACCACTCACGCCGAGCGCGGTTACATCTGGGCGCCAGAGATTGGCCGACGAGGCGGCCGCGGCTGACATCATCCACTTCCATGATCTTCACTAGATCCTCTGTGTTTCTAATAAACTCATTACTAACTTGTCTGCCTCTCCGGGTCTGCATTTGGGTTCGCTCCTGTTGTCATCCGTAACATGATGCTTATTATCCTAAGTAACTATCATCTCCTGAAAAATCACCAATAAATAACCGCCAACAGCTGAGGCTGGTGTCTCACATGTAAAGTTTTTTTTTTTTTTTAAGGGAGCTATGAATTATAGATACGCCCTGCTCCAACAACATGCTTGTACAGTGGCTGGTGCAAGATGAAAAGAAAAAAATGGAAATACAATGTCGATTTTACGTCACTAAATGATGCATTTCTGACAGTTCTAAGACAGTTTCTGAAACACATCATTTTTGGTATAATAGAGGAACGTCTTTTGCATAAGCCTGGATCAATCTAAGCTGTGGTGTAATGGATGTCATTTAACTGAAGTGTCAAGGACATCATTAAAGACCCCCACCCCCCTCGCTTCCATTCTCGCATGCCGCTACCAGTAGACATGCTGTTTGAATACGCTGAAAGAGCCAATTTCTCTGTTCCACTCATGGTGGCAGATTGAATATGGAGGTCTTCTGCGCTAAGCTGTTGTGACTGAGCCATGTGGACAGCCTGTCTTGTCTCAACAGAGGCAGTTTGATAGTGACAAGCCCTCACCCTTCCATGTCTGTCTTATTCTGAGGCTGCCAAAGCAACTCATCTGCCTCCACTCTCTGTTAGTTTGTCTGCAGTGCTGTCGGGAGGAGGCAGTGCGAGCATGTGTGTGCAGCCGAGTGTTTTTTAGGTGTGTGTGTCTGTGTGAGGTTGAGAGAGACAGAACGCAGGCATGTGTACATCTGTGTGTGTGTATTGTGTGTGCATCTATGAGGGGCTCTTTAAAACGCTCTTTTATTCAGAAGCGCACTGTTCAAGGTGAGATGAGTGATGAATTATTCAGAGATATTTCCCATCGCAGGAAAAAGGTGTTTTTGGAGGTTAGACCATTGAAAGGCTGTGTGTGTGTGTTGGTGTGTGTGTGTGTGTGTGTGTGCCTTTAAAAGCAAGCGAGAGAGGGAGAAAGAGACAGAGAGGTCGAGCGAGAGAGTGAGTGGGTGTTTCGCAGGGCAGCGGGGTGGTGGAGGTGGGGCACATCTCCAATCAGCCAAACAAGCATTGTCGATGTGGAGCCATAACTGCTGATGTTAGAACAAGTAATAATTTTTCCAATTTCCCCTCAGGCAATCTTTAAAATTTCATCATCTAATCTAATTTAACATGACCGCGGCGCCTCCGTCAACTAAGATTGCGGTGTCAAAAAACAAGGTGGTAATGGAGATCCAAAGTGAGACGAGATCGTTCAGACACTGATGACGTGCGGTGAAAGTCATGCTTGTGACGGCGGAGAGCACATATTTGTATTTATCGTGCACATATACTCACTCATTGGAGTCACACAGACTCTCGGGATCTGCATGGCTAGATCTAGAAAAACGTGAGCAGTGTTCAATTACTGTTTCTCTGCATTCCCGAGGGAGCTTTCCACATTCTCTCTAAGAATTCTGGCTTTTTCTCGTTTTTGCAAGCAAAGACGTGTTTGAACTATGACATGAGGGAAAGTGCGTATGACTGATGGGGAACACATCCTACTTTAATGGGCAAATGCAGGGCCTTGTTTTTGCGTCGTGAGCTGTGGCCACTAGATGTTACATTTTAAGCCGCACGCTGTCAGCTAAATCATAATGTGAACAGCTCGTGCTTGTGAGGCACTGAATGGTTGCATCTGAATGACGCGCTGTTGTGTACACACACAGTCATGCATCACGCGGATCAAAGTTAAAGTGGATTATATGCAAAGATAAGGATGATGTAATCATTTAAACAGACAGTGTTTTGTTCATTTTTCAAAAATATCTTAAACATCTGGTCATCTCTTCTTTTGGGCCAATGGGCAATAGTTAGACTTTCTTTTATTTTTTATTTTATTTTTTGTAAGCTACTTAGGTTGTTCATAATCAATAATCAACGGCTAATCTATTTCTCTGGAAAAAGTCACTTTTGTTTTAACCGTTCTTCTTGCTCACATCTACATCTAGATGGCAGAAGACAAAATTATTCATAAGGACACTGTGTTTTCTATGGGTAATGATGAAGAGTTTTATGCTGATGAACAGCCCCATAAATGTGTCCCGTATGAAACACTCACTTTTGTGAGCTTCCTTTATGTCTTACTGGTGATGTCACTGCTTGTACCTGATTACACCTCTTCTGACCGCGCCTGGTTGAAACCTCTCTGACCATTATTAACCCTACTTCTTGAGGGTCAGACAGTTCCACCCATTAGGGGAAGACGTAATCCGATTCTTTACCTAAGTAAAAGTATTAATACCGCACTTTTAAAAGTACTCTAATACAAGTAAAAGTCCTGCATTAAAACCTGAATAAAACAGTAAAAGTGTGTAAGGATTATCATCACAACTACCTTAAAGTATCACAAGGGTTTGCCTGAGCAGATGTCCAATTAGCCAGGATAAGTGAAAGACACCGGCCTGGGTGTGCAGGGTCTCTGTGACAAGTAATGGGAGGAATAATGCAGGTGGAAGTCATGAAGTGAGTGACGGCTGAGTTCCATAGCTGCTTTTGTTATTCGGGGTGCTGATGCTGTGCATGCTGACTCACTGTCACGACTCACTGGGACACTAGAATGAGGCCATCGTTAGTGTCACTTGTAATACCTGTGCTTTTCCCCACCAAGTCTGAAAAGCCTTGTAACTTGTAACTTGTTCTGATTTTTATTTTTTTTTAAAACAATAAATATCTTAAATGTAAGAATGTTGCTGGTTTTCTTTGTCATTTATTTATGACAGTAGATGAAGATGCTTTGGTTTTTGGACTGTTGGTTGGACAAAAAAGGCAATTTGAAGACGTCACTTCGGCCTCTTGGAAATTTAATAAGCATTTTCCATTTTTTTTTCAATTGATAGACTAAATGATTGATCGGTTAATTGTGGAATTAATCGGCAGATTGGTCAACAAGGAAATTAATCATTAGTTGCAGCCCTACACTGTCAGAAAATAGGTTTATATTTGTACCTTTAGGGGTACATCAGTTTGTCACCCCTAAGGTACAGCTGTTGTAGCCCTGACATTGGGTACTTATTGGTACCCTTGTGGTTCCAACCTTAAAGAGCCCAGCCTTGTACCTCTGATTGCAATTTGTACAATAATAATAATAATTATTAATATTATATAATAATAATTAGGGGACAAAAACTTTATAGTTTAATTTAGTAAAAACTGTACGTATATTTACCTTTCTGACCCTCAAAAGGTACACACAGTTACCTTGAAGTCCCACAATGAGCCGTATGGGATAAATTAGTGTAGACTGTACCTTGGGGATCAGAAATGGACTCCTGCTGTACCCCTTTCTACGACAGTGTACCTGCTACTGTCAAAATTAGCAAAGATGAATTGCTATGACTGTAGGCTACTTGTGGATTAAGGAGTCGCTCTCCACAACAATTAGGAAAGAAGATTCAAGCAGCACTTGAGCCACTGTCAAGAGGATGACGCACACAGCGTTGCTCACCTGGCCACCCACTGGTTCTTGATACGGGCTGAGGATTATTGAGATCAGGTGAGGTAGAGAGGAGCTCAGTAATGTAGTGTGATCAAACTTTCACAGAGCTGTGTGAGCTCCGCAATGATAAACAGTATGGAACACCTGTTATTTTTCAACCCAGAACAAAGCACTTGACATTGTGTAATGCTGTTAGACAGTGACTGGCCCCTCACCTCATCTCCGGCCCTATGACAGAGTGTCTGCGGAGCATGGCCCTGGCCCTGGCGTTGGTCAGGTTGGACGTAGGTTCTCCATTGATGGCCAAGACGGTGTCCCCAACCCCCAGCCTGCCATCCTGGCTGACAGAGCCCCCCTGGACCACACTACGCACCAGCATGCCTGAGCCATCCTTGATAGCACTCACCGACATCCCTGCCAACACGCACACAGGCACGCACGCATGCACACACACACACACACACACACACACACACACGTGCGCGCACACACATACACGGACACATGCACAGGAGCTCAGGTGAGTGGAGGGTTGGCTAAGGCTGCTTTGAATGCATGCCAAACAGACAGCCGCACAAACAAACACCTGACAGTGGCATAATCAGCATAATCAAGACAGACACTAGGCAGATTAGCACACAAACATGGCTACACATGCTTGACATTTGCACAGCATCATCCCTCACAGTCACACTCACATACGGTGCACGAACACAATCACACACAGTCACACCCACATAGGGCACGGGGCACAGGTGGCTCGGGGGTAACACATGCCAGTTGCAAAAACACCTGACTTTGGCATTATCAAATTGGATGCAAGGCGGATTACACTGACGCTTCATTAATGCAAACAGGCAGAAGCAGGTAAATCAGGCATCACACACACACACACACATACATGCACACACACGCGTACGTCTCATGCACATGCATAGACACAATGCTGACGGGGAAGGCTGCCTGTGTACTACGATGCTATCTAATGGAAGACTACGCACATCCACAACACTATGGTCGTACATAATTTGAAGTTGGTCAAAGAAAATGACTTTGTGCTTATTTTTGATCAAATAAATAGTTTATTGTTTTTTGGTATTACATTCAAATTACAATACAATCATAGTGCATGGAATACAATTGTCTGGAGACACAGCTAATGACGCTGACAAAACAAGTAGAAGACACACATTTAGAAGACATGAGAGGAAGTCTGAAGTCGTAACAATGAATGTCTCGAACATCCAAAAGGTGTTGAAATACTATGAAACGCAAACAAAATACATTTTTCTATTACAAACTCTGTGGCAGAAACATCAATAATAATTTATGGTGATTTCCATATGAAAACCTATTTGTTTTGACCTCAACAAAACTTTGTTAGATTACCACAGACTTATAGTAAGTGCAACAGGTTCACATCATTCAAGAAAATACTTCTATATAGGCTGTTTATATTCATGTGTTTAGACGAGCAAGGCAAGAAAAAAAGACCTCATTTTAGTCCATCAGACCTTTTCCTTCACCAACCTGCTCTGAAAGCCATACAGTCCTTGTAGTTCAGAACAACCATACAATGTACATTCTGTACATATAAGCTTATCTCATCTCTGAAATTGGGCATAACGTCATTGTTGCACAATGGGTAGAATTATACATGGCACCTAATAACAGGAAGAATGTAAAGCAGTACAAATAGATATTGTACTACAATACTATTGCTCATAAAACATCCCCAGTATTCAGGCCTTGCTGATACAGACCATAGCTCAACCAGAGCTGAAGCTTTGCTTCAAATTCAAATATATTTAAATAAACCACAATCACAGAAAATCTGCAAACCTTCCAGAAACGCCATGCTACAAAAATATCTCGGCAAGAGGACCTACAATATTTTAAACAGATGAAAACCAAAGAATGCAGTGACACACAGACTGTAGGTTATGACCTTGATCTTCTCTACCTAAGAACATTTACATAATTATAAACTTTCACACACCCACACACACAAGAGTAGTGCGGTGCCTTATTGGAGCACTTTGCCAGAATACAAATGAGTTTGCTGCCTTAGCTTTGCATTGTGCCCTGAGATGAAAGTGCAGGAGCACCTTACACCCTGTTGTTTCCTCCCTGTCACGTTTAAACAGCCAAACATTGGACTTGCTCTTAGAGCAGTAAAGACAATGTACTTTCGACACTGGAGTACAAAACCAAATATATTTAGATCAATATTCAAGTTAATAAATACTTAATATATAACAATATAAACTCTTTAAATATAATTTCTTAAAATTCTATCACATTACTTGGACCCCATTCTGACCACCAAACTATCCTCTCGGTTAATTACAAACAGACGTACAGTACAACTACACACACACACACACACACACACTCACAGCACACACACAGAATTATCATCTCCTCCATCAGGTATGAGGAGCACATCACTTCACCACTCTTCTTCAAGGCAGTCGTCACCATCATCACCTATTAGCGTCATTACTGCCATGCCGGCGACGTACACACACCAAGACACCATCATCATGAGAAAGACGGAGAACATACCAAGGCTACGGTTGCCCCGGACAACAGTGATTGTCCTCTCAAAGCTGGTGCGGGGGGGCAGAGGTGGCGCTTGCTGTCTATTGTCGTCTTCCATGATGCCGTAACGATGACGCAGATGGTTTTCCTGAGAGGGACAGCAGAGGGCATGAGTGAGTAAGAGTGTGAAGATGTTGCGACAAACACAGTGCACAAGAATAAGAGCCTACAGCAATGCTAGCAACTCTGTGAGGCTTTACTCAGGCACAGTGGTGCTTGAAGACGTATGCTAACATCAGCATGCTAACATGTTCACAATCACAATGCTAACAAACTCATGTTTAGCAAGTACAATGTTTACCTATTTTTACCATCTTAGTTCAGCATGTTAGCATGCTACTGCTATGTACTAATAAAGAATGGTTATCACAGAGCAGTCTGGGGCGATGCCGCCATTTTTGGAGGATAGCATACTAGCTGCCATTATCTGTCACCGCCCATTTGTCATCTGTTAATCAATCATCACCAGAAATGTATAAAGTGCATGCAAAGACAAATGCTGATATAAAGAGAAACTCTCAACATGTTGCAAAGATTGAGTTTGCTAGATGATAAGGTTGGCTAATGTTATGCTATTTGAATGCGAACAAAACGCGAGCTAAATATTGCATTACTTTACTGGTATCTTGCAAAATGAAACAAATACCATTAACCTCCTTTTGTATCTGACTGTCTACTGCAACATTTCTTGTTTCGAATTGTAATCAATGTGTAGTGTTTTGTGTTAGTTGAACAGGTCCTCGGATGGAACGCTTCACTCTTGTAGATAACATTATGCAGTTGTGCCAAGATCCTGAGTAACTATAATTCTATGTAGCCTCTCACTGTAACACATATTTTAACCCTACATTTACATTTACATTTATGGTTTTTAGCAAACGCTTTTGTCCAAAGGGACTTACAGTACATAACTAGTCAAATGTATAACTTTAATTACTCCCCCTTACTATCTAAAAGTGAGAAAATGTAGTCCATATTTACTGTCTGTCCTTTTATCCTCCACTCATAGCGCCTCAGACTGATCAAATATTTCTGTATGTTGGTCTTGTGATTGGTTGTCACAGTCCACTATGCAACTATGTTTACCGACCATGTTGAAATTTAATTGAGTGGAATCGAGATGAAGATGAAGGGCTGAGACTACCTAGCTAGATGGTATCCTTGAATATCCAAATGTGAATCTCATGCTGGTGGAAGAGGCAATTGATCTAATACTTGTTGAGATATTTTAGTCTGGACCAAAGCTGTGGATCAATCAATGACCTACTGATTGATCCAGCAACTGACTGACAGACACTGCCATCCCTTGAGCCATGCTGCTGACTGCTAGCTATATGAGAGTACCAATGACGGTGGGAAATTGCAGATTTCCCCAAACACCTACTTTGGTGCACATCACCTGGAGTAAATCTTACAAATAGAGAGCAAATTCACTTTCCAGATGTAACTTGGAGCTAAAGTCCTAAACTACTATCAACACAAACCATCATATTTCAGGTCTTACACCAAAATTACTTCAAACAACCGTTAACTCTCCAAGGTGAAGGCCTTCGGAGTAATTCTGAAATGTAAAACATGCAGGAAGGTAGACTCCTTTGGTCCCCCCGGGCACTTCCCAAAGAAAAAGGGCAACGAGGAGATCGTCTTTGAACCTTCACAGAAAGTACAAGCAGCACTGAAGTTCTGAAGCTACCTTTGCAACAAGCCTGTCTTTGATGAGAACACACTGACACTTGCTGCTCTGAGTCTCTTTGTGTGTGTGTGTGTGTGTGTGTGTGTGTGTGTGTGTACGTGTGGGAGACTCCGAGGCAACACTTTACGTCCTTGTGCGAAACCAGGTGCCAATGTCGTGCGAGCAGTAAGCACTTTTCATTGAGAGGCAGTTGTTGGTAATTAAGCAAAAGCAAGTACAAAAGGCTGCCTCAATAGGACTGAGTCGATGCCACAATGGAGGAACAAGTCTTTGACACTGAGCACTTTCACTGTACCTGACCCACTGATACTGATACTGCCGGCTGTAAGCTCCTTCGCTGTGGAACGTGAACAGAGAGAGCAGACGCTGCCACAGTAATCTCCTTTAGAGCAGCTAAAATGGCTACCCACTGAATCTCAGGTTTGCATGGTAATGAGCAATGCTTCTGCTGTGATGGACTGCTGCAGTGTTACTGCAACTGTCACCGCAATGACGCTTCCTGCTGGGTCTAAAGCAAGGAAATGCAAATCTACAAGATTGTGCATGATCACACACAAACGAGTTTATGTTATTGAGCGACATAACACATTTTAAACTAGTGAATGTCAACAAGGACTGTGACATTTTCTACTTTTCAGATCTGTTTTCTGCAAGAACTGGTGAAAAACAAGTTTTGGACTCTGCCCTTCCCTCTTCTGCAGATCACAAACGCTCCAAAGTGAGCAAAAAGTTTAAACAAAGAAAGTTTTTTGTGTGTTTTTATGACGTACCGTTGTAGTGTAACGTGACTGGATGATTCTGTTGTCCTCAGAGTTGTGAGTGTTGCTGTTGCTGTTGCTGTTAGCCTCCTCTGCCTCAGCTAGCAGGCTGACCTGAGTGTGGCTGTCATTGTCATCGCAGGAGGCCCGGGCACTCCTCTCTGAGATGGGTGTTAAGCCGCCGCACAGCTCCAGCTGAGAATGCAAAAATTCCGAAAAGTTGTAAAGGAAACTGTCTGGTTAAAAGTGAGTAAATTCACATGGAGGCACACAGGCTAAAGAAGGTGACTTGTAAATTAGACACCCTCTTCTCCTCTCCCCCTCTCTCTCCATCTGTAGTGTGGTCGAGCATTGTGTTCATCTCTCAGCTGCATTAAATATTCAGACGGCCTGTAACTGGATTCTCTGTTCCTTGTTACTAAGCCACAGTCCACAACAAAAGGGAGAAGAAATACTGTACTCTCAAGAAAAACACACATTTAAATAATTGTCTTGCATTATGTCTTTCTGTCGTCTGTACTGTCTGATCTGACGGGTACGCTGCTGTAAAAAAACGAATTTCCCCTTAGGATAATAAAGTCTAAGTTTGAAGTCTGATATCTGTGGAAATGACTATCTATTAATATGAAATCCTGAAAAAGAACATGTGCTAAATGTGCTGCAAGCCAGTATAATTAATATGTTATGTGAGAATTCAAATTTCCTACGTGTGCACAGGTTTGGGCAACATAATGATAAACCGAATTAAAATAACACATGCGTCTATTGTCAAAAACTCTGCCATACTATAATATTCATCCCTTTGATAACTCTGGTTTATTAGGCCAGTGATTTCTACCAGTGGTACTCTGCTATTGCCAGGGGGAACATGGAGAAATAGTGGAGAAGTTCATCTAATTTGAAGAAAACAAATTAATGAACTGAAAAACACATCCACATATTGAGTGCGCTTTAAATAATTAATTTAGGTGTTAGTGCAATTAAGAGTGCTCGAAAAACTAGCAAGCAAAAGAGCAGAGGAGATGAGACAGAAAGCTTGTAGTAACAGGAAAACTGTTGAATTAGTCAACTAAAAGTAATGAATGGGTAGAAGTTTTTGGACTATAAACACATTTGGACTATAAATGGCGGTGCCGATGAATACATGAGTTCATCGGACTAGGGTGGGAACCACTGTGTTAGGCTAGCCTAGCAGCTAATTTGGCAAGTATAAATTTAACACAGCTGCTCCATTGTTGTTACTAGCGCTGGCTCAGGCGTGTGTAAGGTGACCAATCAGAGAAGACTGTGTAACCTCAGGTGGAGTGTTGGATGTGGGATACGGTGCTGCAGCACTGGACAGTATGAGAAAACTGAAGTATTTTATGCATGTAAACATATTCCAGTAGTAACCTAAATTAAAAATATGAACCCAAAAATTAGCATAATATGTATCCGTTAATTACACAAAAACTGAAATAAATTCTCTCAAGTGGCCAAAAATTTAAATGTACTCCTTAAATTAAATTATACATACTGGCAGTGGTTTGGCAACTCCAATGCGAATAGGGCCATATCCAGTGGATTTTAGGACATGCACGGCATAATCCAGGCTGGAGCCTTCTAAGTCTGTTTCATTGACAAACATGAGTCGGTCACCGGGCAGCAGGCGACCATCTCGATCTGCAACACCTCCAGGAACTAAGGACCGGATTACCAGAACTGTTTTAGTGGCGTCTTCTGGATCCTAGAGTTTGACATAAGGTAGGAAAGTACGGTTTGGTGAGGATATACATGGAAAATTTAAAATGAGGTAGACTGCGAATTAAAATGAGAGATTCATTTAATTCAGGTAAACAACAGAATAAAAGGAAAGGTATATAGTAACACTACTATGTCTTTATACTGAGTTTGTGCTAAAGATTGGATCTGTTTTCAGTCTAAAATTGAAAAAAGAAACTATCAGAGCAGTTGTCATTTTCCATATGCTTCTCTATTTTCTCAGATTTTTTTTAGCATTCATCCTATCTAACCTGACACTGACATTATCAGACTGCAGTCTATTTCAGTCTGTTCTATTTGTGGAGGGGCTGAGGGGCATGTCTCTGACCTGGTAGTCCAGGATACTGAAGCCCAGGCCCGACTCGCCTTTCTCCAGCTCGACCACCTGTGCCTCTCTCTCCCACATGGCTAGAGGAGGTGACATGGGGGGCACGCCACGCTTGGTGATGTCCTCAGCCGTAGGACAGGGAATGACACAGCCCTGGTCCAACTGGGATAAGCAGAGGAGAGGGAGAGGAGATTGATATACAAGAGAAGTGGCATCTCAGAAGTGTTTCGAATGCAGAGGATGTGTAACAATCCTAACGTGGTTTATCCTCTGTGCGCGATCACCTTGTCATTGAACTCAGCCAGCAGCTCTTTCAGGGTGAGACGGACTTCCTCGTCGTCCTCCTCATCACTGTCAGGAATGGCAGGGGGCACAATGCGGGAGCACACCAGGCAAACATGCATCGGCAGCTCCTTCAGAATATTGACCACCTCCTTATGTGCCACTCCAACGAGAGGGATCCCATTCACCTGCCAGGAAGACACATAATACAGCATTTTCTAAAATAGATCTTCTAATGGTCTTAGTCATGCTGCTGGGCTTTTTGAAAAATACATAATACCCGCCGTTATCATACATTTGTGCCTCTATTTAAATCAGTTTGACGGTGCGTGTGTGTGTGTGTGTGTGTGTGTGTGTGTGTGTGGGCCAGTCAGCCCTTAAAATCTGATATTTTTAGTGATATTTCAGGCGTGGGTCTCGTGAAAGCAATTAGTAGCCAGAGTACATCAAACCACGAGAAGAACAATTAAAGCTGAAAGCGGTAACCGAGCGAAGGCTCATTTAAAAAAAACGTCGCTGAACAATGGCTCTGCGGCGCCGATGTCGTCTGAAGGGAGATCAAAGGGCTGAGCTGCGACACAGATGTTGGCTCTGCACTCTGAAGATACGAAGGACATGAGTGTGCCAGTGGGCCGTCAGTGTTTGCTACATCGCGAGCGAGAGCCGCCGTGCATTGTCTGAGAGCTCATCAGACAGCTCATCATGATGAGTGATACGTGTGGGTGCGCGAACTTGCCCAGTGGAGGGGGAGGAGGGCAAGCACTCCCCCCTGCAACACGAACAGAGATGCACAGAGCCACACATACTCACACCCACCTTCTTATGACTGTTTTTGCTGCCTTAAGGGAAAATGTTGATATTTTACACTCAAAATCGAGCAGTGTTTACTGAGAAGCTGTCAACTGCAGTGCACGGCTTAAGTGAAGATGAGCGTAGTAAGGAACTATGATACTGTGACTTCGAGATAATCCACAAGGAATCCACAGATGAAACTAATCAGTCCCACTCAGATCATATCTGATTCCAGTTTACATCATCTCATATCTTTATTAAAGCCTGAGCTGTTAGAGTAATTGGCCGAAGAGGGTCGGTGTCGTGGGTTACCTCCAGGATCTGGTCTCCGGTGAAGATATTGCCACTTTGGCCAACAGGCCCCTCAGGTAAGACGGAGCACAGGTAGTGATGTCCCGCCCGAGCCTCCAGACTGATGCCGAGGCCACTTGTCTCACCGAAACGCTCCAGATGACACACCTGAAAGAGTGAGGTGAGGTCGAGTGGTGGGAAATGAAGAAAACGAGAAGCAAAGTAAATTGAGTACGCAGCATTATTTAATATCATTTTAACGTACTAAGGGTAATTTTAGCCTAATTTGAGGCATTTATGCAATCTTGTGATACTGTGATATAGCAGGCGTTCGTTATGACTATTAAAGTTTCACATCTCTTTATCCAATAGCTCGAGGGATCTGTGAAATACTAATACTGTGATTTAATTGTGTTAATTCTGATTTGTTAAAGTATCTTTTCATCCTGTTTTGTATTACGCTAAATTACTTAATTTCACTGAAAAAGAGTACCTAACTAAATGGTTTCTGACAGCGAAACAACTATTAACTCAAGTTAAACTAACTATAAATGTGTGATGTATTAATGACTGTTGTGATAAACAGTTATTGAAAACCTCAATAGAAGGTTTGAATGTAAAGAAAATGACATTCCAAACAGCCCTAATTAGCATATTGTGTTATGCTTTTTTTTAATATCAAATGCTTGTCTTCATCACAGAGAGACGTACGATAACTTCAAATCGCGGTCCGACTGCGTGCTGCCACCTCTTCCTCAGTTCCTCCTCCTCAGCCAGCGTCAGTTTCACACCTGTTAGGTGTGCGCACATAAAAAAAGACAATCACCCTCACGCCACATACACACAAACACATTTGCACACGGAGACAAATACACATCTCCATTCGCGTTGTTCCCAGCCCCAGATGATCCAATCAATAAAGAATAGGATCCCATATGAAAACATCACCTCACCTGTTTTATGAAGAGGAGACAACATAATTCTTTTTGAGGCAAAGCAGGATGTCAACTGCACACACACACACACACCCACATGCACACACGCACATACACACACGCCCCCACACTACAGGCACACATTTTCACACCCACCATCTTGTAATTTCCTGGCAAACTAATGTTTTCTCGTTCATCTATTAAAGCCTCACAGCAATCAGGGCTTATTTGGCTGCGCTCTCTAATCAAGCCCTGAAATCCTCGTCTAAATAAAGCCATATATAGAGGCGGAGCAAGAGACAAATCATCTGGAATGAGCTGAATGAGTTGGATAAACACATGACTGCATGACACTATAAATAGACTCCCCATCAAAGAGCGTGCTTTTCCCTGCCACATCGCTGTTCCCTGAGCCCAATCAGCATATCAGACTAAGACCCATGATCCAGTTCCAGACTGCAGTGCAGCATGGGAAAGGGGGGGGGCTTACCGTTTCTGGAATCGTGTCGGGGTCGTCTGTTGGCGTATGCTGCACGCCGGGAGATTTCGCGCAGAGAGCAGATTCCTGGGAGAGACGAGGAAACACATTTGAGCACACACGCCGGGATCCGATCACACATGCAAACAAAAAAAAAAGGTAACATTAGGTACAAATTCCAAACGAGCATTTGAGAGATGACAACATGCGAGAGGCCCAAAGAAGCACGAAAATATGTCTCACAAATGCAGGTAGTATCTGGATGATTGCTTGCATAATTCTTACAAGTTTATTGTAGTGCATGCTGCAAAATTACATATTCTCCATTTGCCCAGCTCCTTCAAAACCAGTCCTCTCATGCTACCACTGAGTCAATACATCCCCCTCTCCCAGCACAAAGCACCTGTCTCTTGAATCTTGTTGAGGCCCACTCTGTATGGATTGCCCTCGTAGAAGCTGTGGGAGTGACGGAGGGGCTGCAGAGGGGGAACTGGGGGCAGGATGTGACTCAGTCGGACAGCCTTCCTCAGCAGCCTCAGTCTGATCAGGGGACCTGTCCTCCTCAGCACTTCCATGGCTCGCTGCTCACTGCAGCCCTGCAGGCTCACCCCGTCCACCTGAGGGAGATGTAAGAGTAGTGAGCGGAGAAAACGGAGACAGAAACATTTTGTTTTTGTAGAAGAAGTGGATGGAATGTACGTATTGCGAGGGCAGTTAAATAAAAAACTGAATTGATAGTAATCATAGTAAGATAAAGTAAATATAGTAAGAGCTAGATTGGAACATGATGATACAAAGATGGACGGAAGAATTCCACCTCATCAGCAAAAGAAAAGGACCCTAATTGGCATGTAGGGAACTACTAAATGTTGCAAACAGTGCAGATTTGGAAATGCTGAAATCGTTAAGATTCAGCTGAGACTATATTCGAGACAACAAGGTATTTGTCGTCAGGAAAAGCAGTAAAGAGAATAAAAAAAAGGCCATCTGTTGTGTTTTAAGTGGAACTCACAGACAGGATGATGTCTCCAATGTGGATGCGCCCATCTTGATCGACAGTGCTGCCTTTCACTATGCTCTTAACTATCACACCGGCACTGTAGACTGTGGACAGCAGGATAAATCAAAGAAAAAGTTTGCATTGATAGTATTAATGTAGCTCTACTCACATAATGCCAGACATTAAGGGTATTAAATAATAATATTGACAGTAAAAATTCAACAATATTAGTTCATTTCAGGAAAATTTAAATAAAATTAACTAATATTGTCAACAAAATGTGAACGAACAGCAGTTTTGACATTATGTCTATATATTGTTTTCTAGAGATTTTTACTTAAGTTAGCATGCTGAATAGCTAGCCCCGGTCCATCCCACTCCAAAGCTCCTGTGCTAGCGGTGTAAGCACACTTAACACTCCCCTGGTCCCCAAGCTCCCAGTTCAAACCACCGCCACTGCACAACTAGCTGGGCTAACTAGCTAAGGTTAGCTACAGATAAACAGCAATTAGTGGTTACTTTGGTGATATGCTCCCCCCTATTTGTGTACGAATTTGATTACAAATTCTAACATACTGCACCATTAAACACAATGTTACTTACCCAGTTTGTTTCCATTAACTTAGCTTGGAATAAAGATCATTAGCTCATTTTATTTAAATTCAACTAGATGTTATTACCTGAGTTTAGGTCACCTATGTAGCTTGAGATGCTAAATCCCAGGCCCCGACTGTTTTTAGTGAACTGCACGCTGAACTCATAGTCATCATTCAAGTCACTGAGCTGGAAAACACATGCATAGAAAAAACAAAAAAAACAATGTTTTTCTTTAAGGTTAAGAGGACACTGATTTCAACATTTAAAGGCACTGATTAGCCAATTATTTTACATAAAGTTTGCATTTGACGTTAATTATGTGCTGTTATGCTTTAGGCATATGCTCACATACACACACACTCACACACACACACCTTGTCGTCCAAGCTGTCCTGACTGAGTACGGGAGAGGAAACGTGGTTGTCCTTGATGACATCCCTGGCGATGAGCAGTTTCACCTTGCTACCAGCATTTCGCAGAACCTGGGCCAGGTGGTCATTTTTGAACGGATGAAAAGCGATAGCATTTGTCAAGTTATAAATAAATAACATAAAAAGAGGCAGCTGCTCTGAAGAGGCAGTAGATTAGCACCATTTGGAATGTTTCATCAGCTGTGTGGGAAACATTCCCTGATGCTTCAGGCTCAGGAAATTGGCTGTATGCTGCTCTCTTATAGAGGTGGGGCAGTTAACAAGACTTACACAGAGAGGTGAAGCCCCTCCCCTTCTGGTAGACCACCATGAGAACGTATTTCAGACAAATCATGTATGATGGCGAATGGGGAAATCAATTTTTTTTTATCCCATTTGAATTGTGGCAGGATGTACACAAATGATGTTGATGATGTCAAATCAAAAGATCATTTTTCAAGTTGAGAAAAGCGTTTGTTGTAAAACTTATCAGGATTAAAATTCATACTTAGAAAGACTACCCAACAGTCATAAGTGACATCATCTTGTTTATCACTCACTGAAACCTTGCAGAGGCGGTCCTGTATATTAGCTTGCTCACAGAACTGACTAACCCTCCATTCATATAACTGCAGCTGTCAATATAGTCAAACTTGTTCGATTTTTAAACTTTTTCAAACTTTTTGCTGAGGTGACAGCCATGTTGTTGTTGGTGACATGTATTGAGCGAGATGATGTGGTTCACCTAGCAGTTTCAGACAAAACTAAATCGTACTACTACTTTTCCAACAAACTTTTTCGATTAGAAATTATCTTTTAAATAGACAAACATGACTCGCCTCTCCATCCTTAAAGAGCAGAGCACATCTGCTTCCCTGAGCTTTAATGTGGAACACTTGGTGACTTGGTGAAACTTAGTAGGGCTAAGCTGTAAGCTGTAAGCTGTTAGCGTACACAAAGCATTACCACTAGACGGACAGAAAAAGCTCATCAGCTTCAGCTCATCATGTGATTTTTATACATTTGTTTAAATGATACCTCACCTGTGCCACCTGCTCGCTGCTCATGCCTGCCAGATCTGTATCTCCAATGCGCAGGATTTGATCTCCGCTACGCAGGCGCTTATCCTGCAGAGGCACATTTCAGCAAAAAACATTTGGTGGGTACACAATTTCTTGTTTCCACAGTTTTCAGTTCTTCAGCTGTAGGTGTACTGATTGGTGAATTTCGTAGAGCCAGGTTAGCAGTTTTGCCCCACTTCCAGCTTTAAATTATGCTAAGCTAATCAAAACATGTCAGCAGTTTTGTGTTTGCTAGACAGAAATGACAGTAGTTATGATCTTTTCATGTACAGTAATGCTCGACAATGCTCCTTTTGAGTTACAACTTCATTTGGCTAGTTAAGCTTTGGCTGTATGATTGACTGGCAGGCGTGTTTACCTGTCCGGCAGCTCCACCGGGAAGGATGGTCTTGACCATGACTCCTGTGCTCCGGCCTCCTATGATACCAAAACCGAGCCCTTTCCCATCATTGGTCAGCTCTATCATCTCCACATGACGTCTCTAACATGGCAGAGGTCAGGACAACAGAGGGGGAGACAGAAAAGGAGGAGAGAGAGAAAAATCTATTGTTATTGAGCTGTTAAATAACAACAGGCGTGATCCAGCCTACACCCACAGACACACATTTTTACCAGCTCTAAAGCAACACGTCACATGTGAGCTGACTGTACCTCATGAGCAATAGCAGACAGGTTTCTCCCCATCGACATGGTGCGGGAGATCCGAGGGGGAGTGCAGTACTAAAAAAAATAAATGTCATGTGTAAAACATAAGCAAACCTGGCACGATCAGCTGAAACCCTCAGACGCTGTAACATCTACCTGTGCCTGAGTTTTATAATGCAGTGTAACACTCTCAAATGTAAAATGTGACATTTTGAATGGTGGTGAGTTACATTTTACAACTGAAAAGAAGAAAAAAACATTTGGTCTGTTCATGGACGGGGTGCTTTTAAGAATAAATTGCTCCCTATTACTAAACTCCTCCTAACTGATCTCACATTTACGATGGGTATCATACACACCTGTGATTCTGTGGGAACGCAGTTGTCTGGGTACATGTCCGGGTAGGACAGATCCTGCGAGCCCAGGGAACAGACGCTGCCGTCCTTGTTGGCGGATTGAGCAGTGCTGGGCCTCCGGTTCTCCATGGCCCATGTGTAGGAGTCACTATGACTCAGGCCTTGCGGCATACTCTGGCAGGGGCCACAGTTCATGGACACGGATTTGGAAATGCCCTTCCCCTGGTAGGACTGAGGGGAAGAAGAAGAAGAGGAGGATGAAGGTGTAAAAATGGAAGAGGACGCATATAAAACAGAGAGTGGGATAAAGAGAGACAGGAGATGAGTTTGAGAAGGATTGAGGGATCCAGGGGAAGGGAGTACGAAATGGATGGGGGAGATAAAGAGATGGGGAAAGGGGATTGATAGAGAGGTGGAGGCATTAATTGAAGAAAGGAGATATGGAGACAGAGAGGAACGGGATGAGGGTGGGAGAGCGATGGAGGGAAATAGAAAGGATAAAGAAATTGAGAAAGGAGGGCATTGTGAGACAATGAAGAAAGATGTGGGAGGGAGGGAGGGTGAATGTGTGTAAGCCGAGAAAAAAA
>OMLP01018235.1:0-15287 GCA_900302685.1 Spondyliosoma cantharus | reverse complement strand
CCCCTCACTCAGTCAAGGTGCTGTCTTCTCGTCACTAGTCTCAATTGCTCTGTTTTTGTTATAGTGTTAGAGCTCATTAAAGCTGCCAAGTGCAGTTCTGCAACTGGTTGTGGTTGACAAAGAAAACTGTCAAAGAGCTGATTGGAAGTAATTTTCATTTGAGGCAAAATAACAAAGAAAGGCAAAGCAAACAAGCATGCACATATACGAGCGATGCCACAGACCAGCGACAATGAAACCTGCTAAAACAACACATTTTGTAAAAACATCTGAAGAACCAGCTCGCCGATGTCTATAGAGAGCTGTCAAGCCATGAAATTATGCCCTCAATGTCAATTTCTTTCCTGTGGTATTAAAAAATGAAATGAAATAAAAATATATACTGTTTTCTGTTTTTCTTAGCTTTAGTATAACAATAGTCAAGAGTCAACAAAAAGATAAGAGGTACTTTATTCCACAGCAAAGGCTGCATATCAAAGTTGTGAAGCTACTCTGTGTAAGGATCTGTACAAGACAGCAGGTGACAGTGACTTACTGATGGATGACACTGTACAATCGCTTTGCATTAATTGAACTGAGCAGTAGATTGCCATGTCACAAAATAAAAGGCTTCTAAAAAAGTACAGTCAGTCATACATGTATGGGGGGGAAGTGTGAGGAAAACAAGAATGCCGTTCAATGAATTGTTGTTTGCGTGTTAATTTGCATGTAACCTTTTCTCAGAAGCAGCAGACAGTGGTGGCAAACAACTGATAAAATGCATGCAAGCCTCATTTAAGCGCAGTTCAACTGTTGGAATTTAACCTTTTTTCACAAGGTGGTGATGAAGATAAGACAACAAATAAACATGCAGAAATTTCAAATCAAAGCATTTCCATTATTGTTGTGGGAATGAATTCCAAACCTAAGAAAAAAAGGCTCAACTGGAAAATAACTGACACCCACCATGGGATTTGAATCAGCAATGAGATCTCTCAGGGAGTCCAGGAAGCCCTGGTCCTCCACCATCTGGGCGTTGATGTCATGCAGTTTAGCCACACAAACAGCTGCAGTCTTCCTCACATATGGGTCCTCATCCTTTAGACACTTCCTCAGTGGCTCACACAGGTACTCTGTGATCTTGTCCACCCGGATGCAGCCCATGGTGCGGACGGCCAGAGCACGGATCAGAGGGTTTGGGTCCTCACAGTCCTGGAGGGAAACAAAATCAACAAAATGATAACTTAGCTTTGTGCTCTGATGAGAATTAAAAGGTAAGATTAACAATACTCATCCAGCTAAATTATAAAATCCATCCTTATGATATCCAAAAGCAGAAATACCGTCCAGAATAAATACATCTGAAAAGGCTGCTTTCTCATCTGAGTGCGAAATTAACTGTGTTTTTGCAGAAATGTAGTCACACTTTCTGTACACCCTGGCAGTATTATAACCCAGTTGATAAGTTAATTTAGAGTCTTGCCTTGACAAAGCTGTTGACGGCCATTATGGCCATGTCAGGCTGGCTCTTGGCGTAGTTCATTAAGTAGAGGTAGACCAATTTCTTCAGCTCCAGGTTGTCGGTCTGCATGCAGTTCACCACATCTGGGAATAAAGAACTGAAAGAAGAACGATTTAGTCAGAGTTTTCATCAAAGGGCTTCAAGGCTGTTTCTTGGTGGTGAAAAGCTCACACTTGTGACACGGAGCCCTCACTTTTGTAACTTTCAGAACAGTTTCCTGATCTGATGCTTGATTTCTGAGCCTCTAGGCCAGATGTGAAAAGGTGTGACAATGGGCAGAGCTCCAAGTGCTCCACGAACAGTTTTATCCACATTCCTTACATTCCTATTTTCACCACTGACTGTGTTCACTTCTGTTGTCACTTTTGAGAACCTTGTGATGCTTTGGCACAATGTTCTTACTCGCGTTGATAGATTGATAGTTTTGCTTGACCAATCATGAAGCAAAATGCAGATCCCACCACAATGGCTGCATGCTTTGCCTATGTGGTGAAGACAATATCAACTGAGAAATTGTAGTGCGAGCTCGAAATTGTTGGTTCATTTATAGAACCAGTTTATGTAAGAGTTTAAGATTTCTAGTGTACCTGACATCCTTGCCGACAGTCATGGCAGCAATGACTTTCTTCACCGCCTCTTTTCTCTTTTCCTTCTTCTCATTGTTCAGCTCTGCCTTCAGTTCAAAGATCTCCCCTGGAAGATGAATCATAGGAGAGAAATGGAAATAAGATGATTTTTCAAACCTTTAAGCTAAATGAAGTGCACACTGAAGGAAGCTGAATGTTTGAAGCTAAAAGAAGTCCTCACTAGACAAATTCTTGGATACTCACCTTTTTTGTTTGTTGTGAAATATTTGGAGTCTGTCATGGTTGTGGTCCTTTAAGTCTGCAGAGTAGATATACACTTCATTATGTCATCAGGAAAATATGCAGTCATTATTCCCTCCAACCATTCCTGACTTCCATTCGTCACATACAGAGTTCACTTCTTAATCAATATCGTCAAATGTCTATTTTACCAACATTATCTATATACTTATCCGTATCTTATGGGTGAGTATAACTGCCTCAAGCACTGCTACAGCTGCATAATAACTCAAAGGAGCGAGTCATGTCATCGGCACTTACAAACATCCGCTGGAGGAGTAATGGCTTGTACTGAAGAGCTCAGTGACTTTTAGGGTGGCACTCGCAGGATGCCAAATCCTCCCACAAGTCAGTCTGTCAGATTTGTGCCCTGCCCTGTGTTTCTCTTGTGTGTCTGGGAGCAACAACAGATCTTGACATAAGGAGCTTTGACCACCAAGAGGAGGCAAGGTACAAACAATTTTTAATCCTTGGTTGCTCCCTGTATCGAGTTCCAAACTGCCTCAAGAAGCAAAGTCAGTGCTATTAACTGGCAGTTTCAACCATACATTCAAGTCATTATTGTGCAAAAACAAAGTAACATCTAAGTAATTCTCTGGGCTGCATAGTGCAGAGTATGAAATAAAAGTAGCAATTAATAGAAGAAAATACTGATTAAAGAATAGAATAGTTCAAGAGTAAAATGATTATTAAAAAGGTGAGTCAGCACTTATTTCTTCTGCAAAATAGAATTTGTACACAAATCAAATAGATATAAAAATGTTGCAGCAAGCACAATGCAGTGTCTGTTTGAACTGTGGAACTGTCCTATTATGTCTAAAGGGCTGAATTTGACTGCACTGTATGGCAAATTGATGGACCAATATTTGCTTGGATTATAATAATATAATATTTTAGAGAAAATTGTGCCTCCAACGTTTTGGCAACAGTTCGGGAAGAGCAATTCCCTGTCATGTGCACAAAACAAGATCCGTAAAGAAAAAATGTTTTTCAGTTTGTTGTGGAAGAAGCTGACCTCTAATGCTGTTGTGAAAGGGGTGCAATTAATCAATAGCAGCAGCTTCCACAATATTGTGGGGAGACTTCCAGTAGCAGCATGCAAATTACCTCTGATTTGGAATGACAGTCACTGATCACATATGGGTGAGATGTTCAGGTCCATACGTCTGACCATGTAATATTGTGTCAACATCAGGTTGGTTACATTCGTCCTCATGATCAGATAAACCAACGCAAACTGACAGTGAGGCGAGTGAGTGACTCAGTGAATGAAGACAGAAAATCAAAATATACAGTGGTTGCATGCTTTCCTAAACTACAGCATCTCCCAAGGACGTGGTGCTTTTTCCTCTAGATTGAAGAGGGCGCTGGTTTTGTCCCCGTTTGTGGGATGCTACACAGCCATCCTCAATGTTAAATAGTGAAACAGCCTCTCACACAGTTTGTTTGCAGACCATTTTGTATCATGTTTCACGTTTGTTATAACGTTAGGTGCTAGCCTTCATTAAAGTTACACAATTCAGCCCGAGATAAACGTTAAGTTTCTCTTGTCAACGCAATTTAGCTAGCTAGCTTGCATCTTACACACAACTGACCTTATCTTGACGTAACTGAGCTAGCTAACAAACTAACATTGTAGCCATATGATAATCTCTTCTACGTACTTGTTAAATTAAGCCTAAATACGTCCTGATATATCAGATAATGTGATGGGTGTGATGTCAAGCTAGCTACACTTAACATTAACTCGGACCACAGCAGTTACACTTTGCTAACGTTAGCCTGCTGCATGCTAACGTTAAAAGCAGCAGTATGATGACTGGCGCTAACGCTACGCTAACATGCTAATTAGGACAGACTACCATTCTGAAACACCTATTGGATGTCCACCACCAGCAAGCTTTTCGAGTTGGGTTTTGATTGACAATTTTATAGCATTAAATCAGACCTCAAAACAGAAAAGTGATCGGCGGCCCAGTTTTCACTGCTGCTGACAGGAGCTATGTTAGCGTTAACGTACTAGATGAGCTGCCCAGCTGACTGGCCGACACGAAATCACTAAAAGTAGCAATAACGTTTTAGTAATGATGGACTGCAAAATATTACAAATACCTGGTTGCGTGTATGACAGTGGAAAATGTTACGTTGTGCTCAAGACGCAGGTTGGTCCCTTGCCTAGTTGGAGGAAGATGGAGAATATGGATTGAGATGGGACGTTCACTGTCATCGGAAACCGGACAACTTCCCTCTTGAGTCATGACTCTAAGGAAATATTGCATACCAGGCTGGCTGTACTGTGCCATGGAGTAATTCAGAAGATGTGATGCTTTATTGAGGGTTATACTTCGAGTTCATACGGTTTTGAACTGCGAATAATGAAGAAGGCACTGTACTGTATCGTGCATTTAAAGAGCTGGACACACCAAGGTCACCAGAAATATTGACAACACCCATCATAATCTAAATGTCCATGATACACTGTCGTTAGGTTCAGAAGTAAATTAATACAGTGCAAGCGCCGTATCTAAAATGTCTTGCATTTAAAAACACCGGATCTTAGGCGTGACTGCTTACTGTCCCACAGTTTCTCATACAAGTGAATGTAACATATGAGGAAAGCCTTGGTCGGGTTCCTGGTGACGTCCTGACAGTCACAGTGGAAGCTGCAGGAAAGATGTAGCCTCATTTCAATGTGATTGACTCTCTTGGTCTTGTCATGACACTACATTTAGTTTTTTTGTCTTGTGCAGTGGTGAAAGAAGTACTCGGACTGTTTACTGAAGTAAAAGTATTAATAACACAGTGTCATGCTTTGCAGTTTGAGTTGTAACTACATGGAGAGTACTGAGAAACTATTATTATTATTATTATTATTATTATCTGGCCCTCAGCTGCAATTACAGAAATAAATAAAATGGCTTTAATCACAAGGAATAGAATGCACAAAAACAGTGTTCATACTTTATATAAAACATTTATTATACACCAGATATGCTTCTGTTTGGAATAACTAATAGAAAATATACAATCCAACTCGAACAAAGTATTTTACAACTGTTACAACATTTTGCAAAAGCCTCACTGTATAAATTACACTATTTACTCAAATCTGAAACAAACTGTTACTGTACATAAAATACAATACGTGGTTTTATAATACTTAAAAGGCATATTGGCTTTGCCCTTCCTCATTTCTTGCTAGTAATGTTGCTTCAATTCTTATCTGCCAAATGGTATGTTTAAGACATTTGGCTTCCTGTTTTTCACACCTACGCAGAGGATTCAATCTGGAGTTCAGAGGTGGCATTGATGAGATCTCTGGGAAGAGCTTCTCGGGCCTCTTGCATCTTTCTTCTGGCCCTCTGGAAGGCCTCTGACAGAATAACACAGAATAAATATGATTAAACAACAGTTTAATGAGACTAAAAAAATAGTATTCATGTTTACCACTTTTTATTATTAATATTTTGGCCCCACTGTCCACGACGCGTGCCAAACCTCTTTTCTTATAAACCATAGACCTGCGGCTACAACCCAGCAATCTTAATACAAATGGTTCATCACTCAGAGATCCACATCCTACATATTTTTTGGCTTAAGCGCTGAAACAAACCTGTCTACTGAAGAGCGGATCTCCCATACAGCTGAACTTTAAACCTCCAGATCCTAAGCTACATAAAAAACATAATAACCAGTTTTGACAGTGTCTTTACCCAGAATGGTGCAAACAGCTCCTTGCTGACTAAATCCTCCCAGCTGGTCAAAGACTTTCTGCCTCCTCTTCTTCAACATGTTGGCATCAACGAAGGCCCTGAAACATACAAAACATGGATACATTGAACCACACTGTAAAGCTGCGGTACAAGGAATTGAAACAACCATACTGACATAGTTAAGGTGTGTGAGTCACCTTTGGTATGCTATGTTTACAAAGAATTCTATTAATTCATTTAAGCAATATTACATGAGAGAGCAAGCTTTACCATCAATAGTGGCATGACAGAGTTGACTAATCAGACTACTTGGTCAGAACTACATGTTGTATAATATGTTCTACAAAACGGCTCGCAAAATGAGCTAGACTCTATAGACAGAGCCTTTTCTCCTAATCTTCAAATGTTGAGCCATAGGACAACTGACAAGAGTGTGCAGTAACTGTTCTGAGAGAATCAGAAGGGGCTCCTAATTATTAACTGTGGTGCTGGAGACTGGAGTGATTTTGCAGATGTTGTAGTAAAACTAATATGTGCACTAGGACCCGATAATATTTTTTTAACAATGCAGATCCGGGGGAAACCAATCACAGAAATGTAGTTTATGGGTTGAGTCCACTTGGTGCTTACCTGGCTTGCTGGATGCAGTGCAAATTAAAGGTGACACTTCCTGTGGTTTCAGTGCAAAAGCCAAAGCGACTCAGCCTCTCCCCCTACAGCCATATATGGAAGTACCAGTATCATCATTGACATAACATGAACATGGACAATGTAGGTTCCAAAATATTCACAAAATCTAGTGTAACAAATGCATCAGGAGGGAAATCTATATCAAAACACACCGATATGTCTTTGTAACGTTTATTTACAAGGAAACTCCACAAAGTAACTTAACAACTGAGGAGAACTGCTATGATTAGACTTTTTCCAAAGAAATTAATTAACAACAAAGCTAACTGGAATAAAATAAATGTGATTCTTTTTGCCATCAACAGCATCATTTACCTGAGTGAAGCTGTGCACAGTATTGATACAGTACTCAAATGTGATCATAATATGGGTTTATTCATATTTTATTTAAAGAAAATGGAATTTTATTTATTTTGTACACTAGAAATACTTAATTGGAGAAGATTAAAAAGCCAAGTCAGATTATAAGAAGACAATTTGAAGCACAAATGTTTGTCTTCACAGTGTAACTACTTGCAGATTAAACAGCTGCTGGAGAATCCGCATCTGTTTTATGTTTTCTACCTGTCCCTCCACAGGAAAATAGAAAAACTATTCAGTGTGTGTCAACATAAAATCCAGATGAAAAAAGGCAAAAAAAAGAGAAAACATTGAGCTTCAGTTGTCCATATCCCCTCTTTATCTCCAGAGGTCTGAGCCTACCTTGAAGGTCCCTGGTATTCTGACATAACTGTGGTCTTCAAGCTCTGGAGAACCTCCAATGAAGAAGCGCCTCAGAGCAGAGACTGTGCCCGTCTGAAGGGGTCTCCATGTATGGCATGTTACTGTATGTTTACCTGACACACACAAAGTATAAAATGTGGGTAATTAAGACCAAGGACTGGACGAAAACTCCATGAAATTACAAAACAGTTAAGTGCCTTTTTTTTTTTCCGTAGACTGATTCGTTCAGCATCTATGTTCTAATCCCAACAGAAATTGCAGGTTCGTGAGAGCTGATAAAGTTCAAGAGTGCAAGTCTTTTGCTAATTTGAATCAATCAGTAATTTTTCGAGCAAAATTGAACATTTGTTGTTTTGAGCATTTGAACTGTCAGAAAAGTGCTGCTTTCTGTTGTCATTTTCACTCTGTTCTGACATTTTCTGGAATTTGTTTTTACAAAACTAATCAGATTCATGAGTAATGAAAATAACTGTTTGTTGAAGCGCTAATCCAATCCAACAATTTTGCAGCATACACAGCATACCAGGAATGGCAGGAAAAAGCAGATAGCCATAGCCTTCAGTTCGATAGCGCTGCCATGAGTCCAGAGAAAGAACCTTGAAGTAGAGCACAGGCCACTGGGGAACTGACTCTGAAATAAGGAGAACAACTCACGCAATCAGTTTTAGCTTTTAAATACATCACTGAAATAAACAAAATCACCTAGATTTAAGTGATGCAGTAAACACAGACTTTAAACAAAATAGTCAATGGCCGAGACTAACCCTCGCTCTCTTTTTCACACATGTAGAAAGCCTCAAAGCTGAAGGGGTAACTGAAGACAGCTACGTCTTCCTGTTGGAAGAGAGAATGTTGAGAGTTTAACAAATCTCAGTAGGCATGCTCGGAGGCTGTTCACCACTTAATCTTTCAGTATACACACCTTCCCTAATGTTTTGGTCCGACAGGTCTGGGTAACTCCTGAGAGAGACTGAAATGGCAAGCTGGACCAGTCTTAAAACAAACATGAATAATACAAGTTGAACTGTCAATTTTAATGTATATTAATTTATTGAAAAATGATCTAAAAAACAGTACCAGTATGAAAATGGTGTCATATACTGTACATGACTTACTGTTGGGCAGTTCCATGAAGAAGTGGATGTATAAGTTATCATATTCAAAGCCTTTGGCCGAGACTGGGTAAAAAGCAGATTGTATGATTGGCATTTTAGAAATATATACAGTTGTTATGACTGCAGATTTCTTACTTACCTATCTCGCCATTCATCAGGTAACGCAGAACACCTGCAGGAGGCTAAGGGAGAGACATATATTAAGTGCAGAAGCCTTTGCCAAATAGAGCCAAAAAAAAAAAATGTGAGCTAATATAACATTTTGTTTTTTTTCCAGTAGTGTTTGATCTATTATTTTAGTCATTTTCCCAGCATAGATATCAGACGTGCTGATTCCTGCTTCTGAAATGTGAGCATTTTCTGCTTTTTGTTGTTCTATATGACAGTAAACTAAACAGTTTTGGCTGTTAATCGAACTAAACAAACCATTTTGTAAGCTTGGCGTCTGGGAAAATATAATGGGCTCTGATCTGTTTCCAGATGAAGTGCACCTCCAATTGTAATTCATTAATTACGTACCATTTCAAAGTCCTGTCCGACAAGGCTATTGAGGTACTCCTTGTGTCGTACATACAGCTGGAAATAGACAGAAAAAAAAGTAGTAGTCAGCAAATCAGTAGTATGAATATGAACATTACAAGCTATACTCTTCAATTCTGCTCTGAGCCTGCAGGGAATGTGATGGAGATGAACTCACATCTTTGTACATGCTCTGCTCCCTCTCGTTTTCCTCTGGTTTCATGGCTGTGGATACGTTCTCCAGAGTGAGACGCCAAACGTCTCTCTTCTCCCCGCCTGTCACAATCCTGCACAACAGCACACACACAGCTGATATTCCTTTAATTTGTCCAAAGGCATACAACACATCACATCCATCCAATACTTGTGGGGATATTTTGGTCTCAACCAAAGTTCATGGTTTAAAAAAACATGTTGATCCGTTATAGTATCTACCAGTAATGGAGCTACACGCATTGTCCAGGCACATTGTGAACTTGCCTGTAGGGCTCTTTGCCTTTATTGAAGTCAGGTTTCACAATGACTGTTCCAGTGCCATCTGCCTTGATGGTTACCAGCAAACATTCATTTTCTTTCTGGCCTAACCTAAGAAAGCAAATGCAGAGAGAAAATCCCCAGTGAACCACACAACATCCACAGTTAGAGATTCATTTCATCTGAAACCTGCTATAGCAAAAGGTTCCTTCACTTGGTCAATTCTTGAGCTGCAAGAAGTCCCTCCTAAATGTCAGAATAGAACCTTTCATAATGTATATTAAATCTTATGGACATTTCTACCTGGGAGGGAAAATAAGGAAAAATCATGTTAATGCCGATGTAAATACACAGACAACACATTGCCATTAATATGCTATGAAATGGGCCAGACATTTAGAGATGGTGTCATTCATACTGTTGTCAGATCTCCACCAGGTGTAAATTATAGCTGTAGAGTAGGACTGCAAGAAACAATTATTTTCATTATCGATTCATTGGACGATTGTTTTCACAATTAACGGATTATCGTTTAGTCCCAATAAGTCCAGTTACATCTTAAAATGTCTTCTTTTGTCCAACCAACATTTCAAAACCAAAAGATGCTTCATTTAGTATGATTAGTGACGAGGAAAAGCAGCAAATTCTTACATTTAAGAAGCTGGAACCAGCAAATGTTTAACAATTTTGCTTGAAAAATGACTATAACAATTATCAAAATAGTTGGTGACTAATTTTCTTTTGCTCAACCTAACAATTTATTTGATCCGCAATTGCAAACTGCTCTCAAGAAGCTGCAGAAGAGCCCTTCTTCTGCGAAGAGAAATAAGCAGTCTATACAGTAGCATGTTAACTAACAGGTTCAACAGCTTTACCTACATAGTATTGAGGTTTGATCACAATGGGGGCAGAATCAAGTCTATCAAGACCAATACAGATCACTGGTTAATACCAGTTGGGAAGTTATTGATTATTCTTGTTTCGTTATGTCTGTTGTCTCCAGAAGAGGGCCAGAAGGATTATCAAGGATCCCCATCACCCCTGCAACAAACAGTTTGTAACCCTCAGGTCAGGAAGACGCCTGCGCTGTCATAAAACATGCACAGAGAGGATGAGGAACATTTTTTTCCCTGCGGCAATCAGAGCCCTGAACTCTGAACACTTTAACTTTAACACTTTCAACACTTTTAACCCAGCCATATTGAACTTTAACATTTGTACATCTGTCTGTCGATCTGGTTTTAACTTATATCTATAATAACATTCTTCATTCATAACTATTGCACATTAATTTCATTACTATTGCACATGTAAATTAGCCATAATCATAACTTAATTATAACTTAATTATAACTTGCGCTAAAACCTTTATTGTATTTATTGTATTCTATTGTATTTATTTTACTTACACTGCATTATTTTTATTTTTACTTCAATTAATACATGTCACAAAAACATTTCACTGAATGGAAATGGTTGTCTTTGTGTTATAGTCCTACCTGCCTGAGGGACTCAGGTCTCCCATGATGTGCATAGTCTGCATAGTAGTAGTCAACACATGATTGCTCTTCACAAACTCCTCTGTGGGCTCCCAGTTGATGATCTTTGATTTTGGGACACTACAATCCCTGCAAAATATGTCAGACAATCCTATCACATCATTGTTTAAAGCAAACAGAATACAGCGTTTTCCCATCCAGGACTGGGTTATAAATCCTTTTAGATAAATGAGCTGCTGTTTCACCTACATTGTCCGTCTGTCCTGCCGCCTGTGTCTCACATTGGCCATCCTTTCAGCTAGGAATGTGGGAACGGATTTGGTTGTGGTCAATAATTCAGTGGAGTTCTGTTTTCAGGATCAAAAAACAACAAGTTCCTTAATAAAATAGTTACAGACAAGAATTGTGGAATTTGTGGTTTCACATTTACTTTTACAAATAAATGTAGACTCCTTCTCTCCTTTCAGACGGCACTTTACAGACTCTCCTGATACTTGTGCCGGTCAGATATGATGTTTCATTTTGACTCACAAACTGGCTTTACAAGGATAACGTACCAGCTGTTGGAATGGAAGACTGTTGGTGTAGCGGTCATGATCAGTGTATGTGAAAATTCTGTGATTTCGTCGACCCTTGGCCTTGTTCAGAGCCTTGACTTCTGTGTGGTACTGACGGTCCAGAGGGGTCTGACATGCTGCCTCGTTCTGGAACAGCTCCATTTCATACTGGGACCGCCGGTAAGGAGACATGGTGAGGAGATGGCGTTCATAAACATGAGAAAGAGAGATACATTTTGATTTTTGCAAGGCAATGTAAAATTAACTTTAACTCTTGATCTCTAGGTTGTTTTCTTTTTCATCTAAAGCAATCTTAGTGAAATTAATTCTATCATAATTTGCTTTGAGATGATGGTACTAAAAACTAGAAGTTCTACCTGACTGAAAAGTTTCTCCTGCCAGCCCACCACCAGCTCCTCTTCATTATCATCTGGTGAGAGAGAAACAGAAATGTCAAGTTATTAAAATATTCACTGAAGTAAACATCCACCCTTTAATGCACGTTATTCACAATGTATGTTACATTCCAGAGCACATTCCTGGTGTATGATGGTATATGTTACATAACAAATTAAGACAACATAACATCACTCCATGTCCAACAGCAGACCAACAGCAAATGACTCACACTGCCAAAACATACTGTGTTTTTATCTACAATGGGTTTTGGTTTTGTCTCTATTTTTTTCTCTTTCCTGATTTGTTGTCTTGTATTGTCGTTTCTGTGCATGTACTGGGATGTACCCCTTGGATCTTATACAAGAATCTTTTTTTTTTTATTTGTTTTATAAAAACAAAAGACATACTTTGTTTTGAGTAATACGCACAATGATTTCTGCAAGTACTTGCTGTTAATTGCCAGCAACAGCTCAGCTGTCAAGCAGGAAAATCACTGTTTTCGTAAGATCAAGCAAAGGAAGCAAGTTGATATAAGTGATCAAACAAATGAGTACACGCAAACAAGAGACAAATAAATTATCAAAATGGTTAAGTGAAAAGAGTTAGACTGTCCAGCAGTGGATTTTTCCTCTGACCATCACCATCAGTCCATATCCGTGCAGTACAACTAATCGTAGCGTTACCTGTCTGGCATTGTGAAGTGAGGGTTTCCAGCTCAATAGCTCCTCGGTCTTGCTGAATCCGAGCTTGGGGCTGGAAGTGCTGAGAGAGGGCTCCTGTGGAAGTCACCCTCTCTATACACACCCTGGATTGGAGAAGCAAATAGATACCGTGAAATAACGTGTCCTGAGACTGGAGGGCTTACCAGAGAAACAACACAGCAGTCCACTGTGCCCCCCCTTCTGATTAATGCTAGTTGCAGCTAAGCTAATGCTGACGCTAACATCAACCTACTTACTTTATTCTCAAGTTTTTGACAACATCTCGAGTCCGAAACACGGCCTCTCCGGTGTCTGTGTTCCAACAGTCTGCCATTAACATTCAGTACGTAAGCATTCACGAAATCGCTGTTGGTTTTATGCTAGCTAGCACGCTTCGTTAGCTAGCTAGAGGTAGAACATATCTAGTTTTTTCGTGTTTTGCGTACTTGGCTTGAAAATCTTCAAGTTAGCTAACCGCCTGTCGCGTTTGCAAAAGTAAGCGACACTGGTGCCAGTAAAGAAACAGTCGATATTGTAAGTAACAGCTACCACGAGAAGCTAACAAGTACACGGCTAATGGGTAGTTGTCGTTGCCATGGAGACAAGGTAGTTTTTCTTCTTCTTCTGGTTTGGATATTTTGGCGGTTTGCAAACAAGCTTACACGAGCATTGCCGCCATCTACTGATCCGGAGAAGGAAGCAGTAGATTGACTGGAAAATAAATAATAATAAAAATTCTAGTTTTGCAATCCCAGGAAGACGAAATAATATGATGTTTTGTTTTTGTCTTGCTGCAGTGTTGATACTACCTCAGGCAGGTAATGTACTCATGTAATTGGTGGCATATTGAGGATTAGTCCATCTGTTAATTAACTATCCCACTGTATCTTACAGTTTATATAAGAAACAGCTGACAAGAATTCAGCTCCCTGCCTTTATTCAGCCAAGTAGTTTATAAGACACATCCATTCTGAGCACTGGGACAGTGACACAGAATGTCACCCTTTCTAACTTTGTTATAATACCTTAGGCAAAGTTAATTGCCCCTCTTATGAATCCCTGACCTGTTAACCTTTTCAACGCCCCACACCTCAGGCAAAGAGGATCATCCTGACATGGTAAAACTTGTATTTCTATAGTGCTTTTCCAGTCTGAGTCTGACCACTTAAGGCTCATCAGGAGCATCAGGTTCAGTTTCTTGCTCAAGAATACTTAGACATGCAGCCAGGGGGGGCAGGAAATCGAACTAGTGACGACCCGCTCTACCTCCTGAGCCACCGCTGTATGTTCTAAGGCAGGGATAGGCCACAAAAATGTGTTCTTCACTACATGGGGGCCAGATTGTAATCGTGCACTTCCACCAGTAGGATATTGTAACCAATTATAGCTAATAAAATTAATGAAAACAACAACATATATGCCGGTAATCAAAGTTTATTTTTTACCAACATCTCTATTTTTATATTCAAATGCATTAAGCAATGTTTTTATCCATTGAATGAACTTAACACAGAGACAAAACATTTACATTCCTGAGTGATATACAATTATTTCAATGACGCCTGATCAAAGTGTCTGGAATGTTAGAAGAAAAATACTGTAAACAAAAAGCTGCTGATGATGCAGAGGCTTAATAGCTTAATTAAATGAGTTTACAGAGAGAAAAATATTTGACTAAAATGTAATTGTGATTGTAATTGACTAAAACCTGAATAAAACTATCAGCTAGACTGTAAGCATTTTGGTCTGAAGACTATATCTAGAATAGCTGCCAAAATGTGGCCATTTGTTTTTGTGCCTGAACATTTGCATATAAACGTATGTGTTCTCTTAATGGCTAAAGATGAGCATGAATATATCTAATATAATAGACTCAGGGCTCTTGGCGGTCGTCTAGAGCAGTGGTTCCCAACCTTTTTTCCTTGAAGCCCCCCTTGCCTGTCTCCAAGACAAGCCAGGCCCCCCCAACCCCAACCCGCATACACTAAAAGAAAAAACTTTTATTTGCAAAAATAAACAACAGTTGTAGGTTTTTGCTATTATTCTCCTTGTTTTACAATGTATATAGATACATTTCTTCCTTTTTGTGTAATAAATAGCTCAATGATTTTAAATGTGGACCAAAAATATGTTTCGATTTGGATTATACAGAGATTTGATTATCCAGTTGGGTGTGTTATTGGGCGCTGCTTGGCTCCAATACTCCCTCGTACTTAAGGGGTGGGGCATATTGGCTGATCTCTGGCAGGTGACATGAATGCAGACAGATCAGTTTTTTTTATTTTGTAGTAGTATAGAGAGACAGTGGAGGGCACAGTTAGGACTAATGAAGGATTATGATGATGCCATCGCTTTTTTGGGTCAGTGGGGACATTTCCAGCAGGCTGTCTTCTTCCTGCTCTGTGCCAGCGGAGTGCCCAATGGATTTGGCGTTTTCTTTACCGTCTTCTTGACTGACACTCCCAGTCACCACTGCCTGGTTCCTGAGGTCAACCTGAGCCAAGCTTGGCGCGATGCTACCATCCCAAGA
>OMLP01018232.1:23121-43586 GCA_900302685.1 Spondyliosoma cantharus | reverse complement strand
TGTTTTCTTGTCACGTGCTCTGTTTGTGGCATTTTTCATAATAAAGAGCACAACATAAATACCTGTTATGTCCTCCATAGTAGAACTTTAATGTAAGCCTATACACATTTAGGAAATGAGATGGGGTTCTGCCCAAAGTCGAGCACCATAAAAGTAACGAGTAACGTAAAAAGTTACTTTCCATAGAGGGTAACAAAGTAAAGTAAGGGATTGTTTTTTTAAGAAGTAACGAGTAACGAGCAAACACTACTTTTTAAAAGTAACTTCCCCAACACTGGTGGCAGCATTGTCAGACCGGAGGACCACCCGTTCCTGCAGGCAAACCGGGTTTAACATGCTGGAGCAGGAGCTGTCCAGGATGCGGCAAGATATTAATGCCCGTCTTGACCAGGTGGCGATGTCGCTGCGGCCTCTCAGGCGCATTACCTCAAGTCTGGAGAGGATTGCTGCAGCCATGGAGCATGGGCCTCCAAACGCACCACCTGCTCCTGTTGTGCCCCTTCCTCCTCCCCGGCTCCATCTCCGTCCACCCGCTCCACTAGGAGCACATTGCGCATTGCCACTCCCGGACCCTCACGGCTACGGCGGGCACGTCGCATGCCTATCAGAGGGGAAAATAATTAGTTCTTCTGTTTAAATCAACTTTTCATTTTCCATTTTCCATTTGTATTTTTTATTTTTTGTTCATTTACGAACAGATTTTTCTGTTTGACAAAATGTAAATAAAGAAATGTCACAAAGACATACTTTCTGATGTTTTGGGCTCACTCTCACTGAATCACGAGGTCATGAATGCATGGTGATATTTTTGCTACATTATGGGCAAGCATGCGCCCTTAAAATATCATTTGAATAAGCGCCACTGACTTTAGACTAGGTTTTTCCTGGTCTGTTGCAGAAGTGTTTTCTGAAACAGCAAAATAGCACCAGGGAACGTTTGCACCGGAACACTCCTCCTCTTTTCGCTGAACTGCCCCCGGGAGTGCAAATTCATTCCCTAATTTAAGGACGTGCGTCTGTGGAGGGAAAATGTCAGTGTGCGTCAAATGCAAAATAGGAATTATACAAGCGCCAGTGTACAAAGTCAATTGCGCTTAGTGCAAGATAGAGCCCATAGCGTGTTTGGAGTGTTTAGTTAGTGTTTAGTGTAGTGTAGTGTGTTTAGTGTGTAGTGTAGTCATTTTTTTGTTTTGTGAGTCAAAACAATGGGGATACTGCTGAATGTTGAGCAGGCAGTGCAGCTCAGGGAGACCTGAGCCTGAGGCATTGCCTGCATTTTTTTTTTGTATATTGATTTAGCATAGCTGCTCTGTTGTCAGTGATGCTGGGTCAGGCGTGTGCAAGCTGACCAATCAGAGCAGACTTGGTTTATCGGGAGTGTTTCAGACAGAGGGGGAATACAGTATGAGATAACTGATGTGTTTTTTGAGCACTAAAGCATGTAAACCTATTCTAGATGTAAAAAAAGAATAACACATCTTTAGAAAAAATAATACTGGTTGATATACCATTATCGGCCACACAAATCCAGCATGGGTCGGGCCATAGCTGAAATCCACAGTATGCAAAAAAGTCCCAATACAATCCTCCGACATGCATTGATCGTCAAATGATTTCAGAGGTCTTCTAAGTAATACAGAATATCAAAAAGCTCAGCTCTTTCTGCGCGGCGAAATAATGCAGCCCAGAACTTTTCCCAGAGTCTCATTTATATCTCATTGTCCATAGATCAATGTGCTTTTCACTGAAAGAGAACCCCTCCTACCAGACGACATGCTTTTAAATGAGCTGCAGTAACAACGTGTCTTTGTTACTGGGGTGACTGACAGATACAAGTGTGTCACAGATGAAGGGGGAAACAAAAAGATAAAACATCATGAGAAAGAAAGGGAAAACACTTTGACAACTTCAAAGACTGGCAGATGTGACGGTGTGTGTGTGTGTGTGTGTGTGTGTGAGCATTTAATGTGTTGTTGGTTCACTTTTGTATGCTTGTGCATGTGAGTGCGTGAGTTATTTCTTGTCTTTGCACGATGTGCCCTTAATGAGAACTTTGAGAAGCCTCAGGGTGGTTACAAATATTAACAAATGTGATAGAAGCACTGTGTGATTATTGGTTATGCGCATAACCAATAATCACACAATGCTTCTGGCTATGTGCACGTGTGTGCAGACTTATGAAACTGTAACATAGTAAAAACCTCTGTGTGTGAGCTGCCACATGTATAGATTCAACAATCCAGTTATTTTATTTTGAAAATATGAGTCATAAGAGAGAGAGAGAGAAATCTAAATTTGACACTTTCTTCACTCACTTTGACACACACCCACACCCTCACTAACACATGCACACAGTGTAAAAAAAATCCCCCCTGTTTGTCATGAGCAATTTCACATGTTTGACACCGTTCCTCAACCATGCAATTTTCCCTTCACCTTTGCTAATCTGCCTCTCATTTACGGCTAACACCCCCACCAGCAGGTCAAACTGATCTGCCCACTGAGAGCCTACCAGGCTAATTGACCTGCCCATTCTTGCTCAGCTGAGCAAGCTTGGTGCCCGGATGAACCCTAGTTAACTTTCCCATGTCTTGGTACACTTACAGTAAATGTGCTATTTACTAGGTGAAAAGAAAAAAAAAAGATAGTTTAAAGATGTTGCCAGGGGACCTCTACCTGTACCACAATACCTTGATTGTGGGGAAGGCATTGTGTTAACTTTGTTCCCAAAACTAGAGAAGGACTTTGTAGTACGTAGGCCGTACACCACACCATCAGTTGAACATCAACACCTTCACCAAAGACACCTATGTTTGTTTAAACAAATACAAAATACTTAAATGTTTCTGTATTGTGCACCCACCTGGCTTATTCGCATCTGCCATTTCCTGGTGTTGTCATCCCATCCTTTCATTTCATCCTTATTTGTCAGTTGCCCTTGAAATAAACAGGAAGTTTCTTTGACTTAGCATCATTCAATAATATGCAAAGATCTCAGTCCGAAAGCCCATGTTTGTAATAATTTACACTTCAGACCTTCAGTCCAAACAAAACTTGTTAACTTGATGACCTATTAAAGCAAGTGTTTGCACTCTTCTCACCTCACTGCTTGACTTGAGACAAATTACTTCACATTGAGATTATTGATATTTCACATGGACAGCCTGTCAGCAGGATGTGGTAGGATTACCTTTGAATTCGGCGCCGGTATGGATTTGCTCTGTGGTCCGGCAACCCCTACCGGTTGTGTTTTGAGTGCAGCATGGCGCAGCACTGCCAGACAGCATGAGTTGCGAGACAGAGGAGTTCCCACCATAATTACAGAATCATGTGCGACCACAGTTACAAGTATGTTATCAACACAGTGCTTGGATCTGTCTCTTTCTTTAGATTTTTGTGCTGGCATCAACAAGGAGTGTTTTATTCTGAAAATCAACTGGATGTTATGTTGTTGTTTTGGTGTGTGACTTCCTGTCTACTCTGTTCTGAATTCAGCTGAATTCTGCTGCTGTGAACAAGCGAAGACAGACCGAACACTGATCTGGTGGAATTTAGGGGTTATACATAAGTTATTGACATGAACAACCCATCACAACACTGACAGTGTGGAAGAAGTACTCATATACCGTATTTTCCAGACTATAAGTCGCTCCGGAGTATACGTCGCATCAGTCAAAAAATGCATCATGAAGAGGAAAAAAAACATATATAAGTCGCATTTATTTAGAAATGTATTTCACAAAATCCAAGACCAAGAACAGACATTTAATCTGGAAAGGCAAGTTATTCAACTACACAATAGCACACAGAACAACAGGCTTAGTAGGTGTCTGGTGTGTTAACGTAACAGCTGTTAGCCCTGTCGATCAGCTGTTAGCCTAGCAACGCTAACTTTCAAACCGACGTACTCAATACTCTGTGGGCTGTCCATCATTGCTCCGTTGGTCCTCCCTCCACCGCAACCTCGGGGTTATTCACCGCCTGGCTCCTTTGTCGGTCTCCTCTGCTGCTGTGGTCTCCCTCGGCTGGTGGAGATGTTGGATGGTCAGTGCTCCGCCGTTGCTGGCGGGGTCTTCAGGTAGCTCCAGGACCTCTGCTGTCACTTCACCCCAGGCTCCATCACTGGGATTGGATCTCTTGGTCTCCTACGGCGCCTCCGCTGTGTGCACGGGGCCTCCAGACGCAAGTTTTAGGAAAAGGACCGTGCTTTTCCCTCCGTGCGGACTGACAGGCGCTCCATTTATTCTTTGTAATGTTTACTCCTTATATATATTTTGATATATAAGTCGCACCTGACTATAAGTCGCAGGACCAGCCAAACTATGAAAAAAAGTGCGACTTATAGTCTGGAAAATACGGTAGACATATTTCAGTTTATTGAAGATGTTTCACCTCTCATCCAAGAGCTTCTTCAATTCTAACTAACTGGAGGGGGGTTTTGTGTCCTTACAGAGTGGTTCAGGAGCTCTGCAGAGTCATTAGGGCCACTTGTGGGTCGTTGACCCAACCGGCCTTTATGTGGGTTGCTAGGCCTAGCTGAGCCCACGTGTGAATGATTGTTAAGCTGTCTGTGAGGGAAATCGATACTGTATTGTAGATGGGTGATAATTAATGTTACTCCTCTTTCAAACCATCTGTCTTCTCTGGCCAAGATATTTACATTGTTGTCATCAAAGGAATGATCTTTCTCCATCAGATGTAAGCTTATGGCATGATACTTATTCTCATGGAGTGTTTCTGACAGTTTGGTCTGACACATGCACACCAGTAGCCTGCTGGAGGTCATTTTGAAGGACTATGGCAGTGCTCCTCCTGTTCTTCCCTACACAAAGGAGGAGATACTTGTCCTGCTGCTGGGTTGATGCCGGTCTCCATGCTCTTGAGACTGTGCTGGGAGACCCAGCAAACCTTCTTGCGACCGCATGTACAGATGTGCCGTACAAGAGGAGATGGAGTACCTGCGCAACCTAATTGGACTACCGGTACTGCCATATGGTACCAGTAGTGACTAGGACTAGGACATGCAGAACATGAAACTAGAGAAGAAACAGTCAGGAAGGATTAGGAGAGAGCAATTGTCTATTGCCACCACATGCAAAACCATTCCCTTTTTGGGGGTTGTCCTGCTTTTGCCTCTCCATTGCACCTTTTATAACTTTCATTTGCACCGAAGCAGGTGAAATTGATTCACAATCCCTTGTGCTTCCTAAATGGATGGATTCATAACCCAGAAGTTTGACTGACATGGTGTTATACTGGGACGATTAAGTGTTCCCTTTTTTTATATATACAGTGGGGTCTAAAAGTCTGAGACAACATTGGAAATCACAAATATTGTCACAGAAATCTGCAAAAATTCAGAAAGTTTGAGGATTCAGATAGTAAATGAAAGTGTCAAGACGAATTGCTATTCCAAGCAAAGAGGGAATTTCTCAGTGTCAATTCATGGCTACAGTAAAGGTTTCCAGAGTGGATCTCTTCACATTTAGATGTATCCATGCACGATCAGGCAGAACCAAAGTGACCAGACCATCAGAAGATCAACACATTAACACACCATTGTTTCTTTAGTGTTGAAAGACACTTAACCACCTAAATAATGAAGTCCCACCTCTATATAGTCAGTTACTGATTGAAATCTAGTGAATCCTTGGCCTCGAGTAAGCACTACTGTCACACCTAATGAACACTGCTTTTTTAATCAGGCTAAACATCGTCTTGTCAGTGTGAAATCTGACGTCATCCAGGTCCGTATTTAGAACATATTCTGCAGAAGTTTGTACTACATGGAGAAAATACTGTCTAAGAATAAAACACAAACCATTTTAAATAAAGAAATAATTTAGAAAAACCCTGTCTCTGACAAAGTCAAATACAGCTGCACCCCCATCCCTGTCAGGCCTACAAATACACAAGAATTCTCAGCAGATATGAGGACAATCCTCTCACACTTGTTTGATGAAAGTTTAAAGGAAGTAAATGCATCTAATAAACACAAGTATGGTGAAATTTCAAATGTCATCAAGACTTTTTTAGAGCAATTTGGCTTTTAAAGCTTATGAGAGTTTTGTTTACATTGCTGTGGCCACTATAGGCAACTACTCTATGGGATTAAATGCTAACACTTAGTGTAACAGCAGCACAAGTCTCAATGTTCTGCATACTTTATTGGTGGCCTCTATAGGCAACTACTGTATGGGATTAAATGCTAACACTTAGTGTAACAGCAGCACAAGTCTCAATGTTCTGCATACTTTATTGGTGACTTACAGAACAAAATGTAACTAGAGTTGGATTAGTTTATTTAGGCAAATGTTAAACATTAGCTATCACATGCTACTGGTCATTCATGATCAAGTTAAGCTGCAGTGAAAAACCCCCAAGATTGTACGAAGTTCAGCAAAAATTCAATGTCTTCCATTGTATTCAAGTCATAACACTGTTGTTCAGGCGGCTGTGGCTCAGGGGTAGAGCCAGCATCTTGTTATCTAAGGTCACTGGTTCGATTCCTCTGGTCTGCATGTCGAATTGTCCTTGGGCAAGACACTGAACCCCAAACTGCTCCTGATGTGCTGGTTGGCACCTTGCATGGCAGCCACCACCATCAGTGTATGAATGTATGTATGAAATACTGTAAGTCACTTTGGACAAAAGCAACTGCTAAAGGGTAGTACAGTATGCTGTGTGAATACATGTAGAACTCAGCCATTTTTCCATTTATTTTTTGTTGTTGTTGTTGTTGCATTGTACTATTGGCTCACAAACCCTGCTAGAAACAAAATGTTTAAATTAATAATTCACAGTCATAATGGAAAAGAGATACATTTGTCTGCACTGTTCTACAAGCTCTGTAGATGTATTTTTTATTTTAATGATTTTTCTACATAAAGATGTTATCAATAAGACCTTCAACTCATTAATTTGTAGATGGAACAATTGTTCATTTTGTCTTTTAAAAGCAAAGATTATCAACATTTATAAAGACAAACAATTCTAACCTGTCTGTCTGAATTTTCTCTCACACACTGCTGTACTATATATAGTGCACCAGTAGCATAGTTAGTTATTGCAACAGTTATTAAAGGAATGTGTAATCTTACTATGTTACAATGTCAGGCTAACGACATCAACAGTGAAGTTTTGTTAATGCACATGCTGGAATTGTTCTGTTCTTCATGTGATTTCTCTCATTTTGTTTTCTTGTAGCACCTTGTCAAAGGTGTTCACTACCGCTGGGGATTCTTTGCACCTAGTGGTCCAGCTTTGGATGAAGTAAGGGAGATGGTGGATGCAGGACAGGTACAGGGCCAGTTGTTTTCTTCTTTTTTTTCTTTTAATTGTTGTGTTGTTCCCATAACCTCACTGGACAACAACCCCCCCCCCCCAGCTGGTGGCAAGAAGCTACATTTGAAATCTGATTTTCATCCTATTCTTTTCTTATTTTGGAGCATTTGCATGATGGAGACTTATTTTCAAACTAGAAAAGCCTTAAGACCACCCCCCAAACGTTTTTGTATTTCATGATATTTGAGAAACAAGGCCTGTGTGACTTCCTCTATCTGCTTTCTATCAGATCCGGGCCGTGGTGGAGGAGACCTTCAGCTTCTCCCAGGTTCCCCATGCCCTGAATAAGGTGGAGATGGGTCACGCTCGAGGAAAGACTGTGGTCCAGATCAGCGGAGGGGGACATGACTAGAAGCACTGACACTAGGAAACATTTTTCTGCATAATCATTAAGCAAACTCAATGACAATAATTTGAACCCAGAGGGTTAGCTTTTTATATCCACAACTGCAAACAAGGAACAACAAGGTTAATACTGTAATGGTATCTTTTCTCATGTGTGTGAGTTTTGTAGCTTTACTGTGTGTTGGGTTGCTGGAAATGTGTATGTGAGTACTATAGATGCTGTTGTATAACTTAAAATGTTTGGCATTGTTTATTGTCTTTAAATAGAACATAAGCACTGTACATTTATGCAAAGAGTAATGAGAAATGTGGAATTAAGTAAAATACAAGTGTTTTTTTTTTACAAATTTAGTATTACAGCCCTGGAATAAATCCTACCTTCATTCAAGATTCAATTTTTTTATTGTCATATACACATAGTTTGCACCAGGCAATGAAATTCTTAATTTGCAAGTTTCCCTTCACACAGAAATATAAAACACAAAAATATAAAATATACTTAAAGAAAATAGATAAATGACTAGCATGTGCAAAGTTTGCATGCAGCAGAAGGCACTGAAAGACATGAGATATAAGAATATTGAATATATACATTGGATATTGAAGATATGTACAAGTGCAAATATAGTTCACAGTATTGAATATAGTACAAGTGTAGTACCCAGTGCTGAATAGTTGTGTATGCGGAGTTGTCATGAGACAGAGTCATTCAGCAGCCTGATGGCCTGTGGATAAAAACTGTTTTTTAAGTCTGGTTGTTCTGGCTTTCACGCTCCTGTAGCGTCTGCCAGATGGTAGCAGTGTGAACAGTGTGTGCTGGGCGGTGTGTAGTGTCCTTGGTGATGTTGTGTGCCCTCTTTGTGACCCAGGTTTTGTAAATGTCCTGAAGTGATAGGAAGGCTGCTCCACAGATGTATTGTGCAGTTTTAATCACACATTGGAGAGCCTTCCTTTCCTGTGCTGTGCAGTTTCCAAACCACACTGTGATGGAGTTGGTCAGGATGCTCTCCACTGTACATCTGTAGAAGTTGCAAGGAGTAGGAGGAGGAGTTTGGTGGACCGTCCAAATTTCCTCAGCTTTATTAAGAAGTACAGCCGCTGCTGAGACTTCCTGGCTGAAGGTTATAATGATTTAACTTATGATGTGTTTTGCATTACAAGGGCAATTGTGGTAGACAAAATAACTTAAACATCTGTCAGTATAAAATGTATGTGTATGAGAGAGCGTGATCTTTAAGATGTATTTATACAGCTCATCATGGCCTTTTTAACATGGAGTGAATGTGACTGCAGCTTCTGCTTGATGTCATGTTTCTGACATTTGAGAACAAGCTTGACTGGTTACAGTTTGTCCTCAATAGTGTAAATATTTGTATAGATTTTGTCAGTTATAAAGTTTTTCTGAATTATTGATGTTATCGACCTTGCCAATTATTGGATCTGATATTCAGCATTTCTCTAATTGTCAGAATTGGTGTTTTTTTTACCCGATCGCGCAAAAAATAAATACATTTAAAAATATGCTGCTTTGGCGCTGAGGCAGCCTGCAATCTGCAAAGTAATCAAAAGTTATCAAATCAATGTAGCAGAGTAAAGATGACGGCATTCGCCTCCAAATGGAGTGGAGAGGAAGTATAAAGTAGCATAAGTACAGTACCTCAAAGTTGTACTTATGTAGAGTGCTTGAGTAAATATACTTATTTACATACCATCGCTGTTAACCGGTGGCCGTAGACAGAATAAATACAAAATAAAACAAATCTGGAAGTAAATAAGTGGTGCATAAAAGGAGTCTTACATTTTAAGCTGTATCAGTTCATTGGTCCACAGATCTGTGTCCACTCTTAAACAACTGCAACTTTCTGGGCTGACATTAGTCAATCTCAGTGTTTGTGAGATTGTGTGCACGTGAAAGCATAAACACATGGATGCCTGGGCATGCCTGGTTGCAGCGATTGTGAATTAGAGTTTGATTACTTTTACCATGGGGTGGGCAAACATGATATTTTATGCCAAACATCTAAATATAAACATTTATTTATATTCACCAGTGGATCATACAAAATTGATTTGTGTGAGTCACTTGACTGTCAGAGAAGTTACTCTTGCAAAAGTTTCACAAGAACAGCTAAATAAAAACTTAAGAACAGGTTTTTTATTTTCTAAAAAAAGGGCAAGAAAGAAAATCACATTCTTGTTTTCATGTGTAACAGATGTGTTTTTTTACATTTAAACATTTACAACAGAGAGCAGACCTGTGAGTGCAGTTCTGCTTTGAAATTTTAAATCAAATGTATACACTTGATGCGTATTTACAACCTACTGCAGTAAAGTACAGCTTGTGTAAAATTTTAAAAAGATATCAAATCTTTACAATAAATGGTGAAAACACATACAGGGATCACTGGAGTGTAGGCAGGCACTGCCACTGTCAGTAGATAGTATACATTCATATTTTCCAACATTATAATCAGAAAGCAGGAATGCAGTAGAAAAGTACCGTAAAATTAGGAGAGGTGTGCAGCATTGAAACAGGGCTAAGTTCTCAGTACATGCAGTGAAAACATACAGAGGGCTGCATGGACTTTTGTAGCAAATAGGCAACATTTTTGCGATACTTGTTCTTTCTAAAACAAAAAGACACTTTCATAAAATATGTGAGTGCATATTTTTAATAGTTTGGTTACTATAGTAAAATGTTACATAAGAGTGCAGTGTTTGTGTAAAGCCCTCATACTGATCACATCTCTCTGGTAAGGACCGGAATCACAGGGCTCGCTGATCTGACAGAGCTACAGTAGAGGGCTATGAGGAGCTTCTCTGGACACGGCTCCAAGAAGTCAGCGCTCTTCGGATCACAGAATCTCCACAATCCACCTTTGGTTCAGTTTTCTCTCATCAAATGTGTTGAGGATCACGTTTTTCTTGTCATACTGATGACCACCTAGGAAACAAAGACAGTGTTTTTGATTGTAAAATATGTTTAGACTGTTGACACCAACTGATGAACTGTCAGTAAAAACGAGATTACACAGGACAAAATAGAACTATATGATTGCTTTGGCAAGCCAGTCTGATGTTTGTAATCATTGCACCTCCTTAGTACACCAGGAGATGGAGCTGTAGGATTAGGACTGAATGTCAATCAGGTAGAGTTTTACTAGTCATAGTAGTTGAACCTTGTTAATTTATTATATAAAACTTGACAAGGTTATGTTTGAAGTTAAGAAAATGCTATCTGACCTTTGACCTCCAGGACCAGGTCAGGTTTGAGGTGGCAGCACACCAGGCCATCTGGGGTGATGCTCCACAGCAGGTGGTTTGGGCCTTGTTCTGGAGAAACACAAAGCCTGCCGCCTGCCATCACCACACTGCCTGCAGTCTGCAAACTACATTCCTCCACCAGCTGGAGACACAGAGGGCGTGATAGATGAGGGTGAAGATACATTAGTTAGTATTGGTTAATTTTATTTTGCTGTATTTGTTTTATTTGACTACAAAGAAAAGTTGAGAAATTTGAAAACCCATTCTCTCTTTGGTCAATTTTGTAATAGCAAAAGACAAAATAAACTACAAAACTCTCATAGGGTACCTCTGATTAGGACTGCAACTATTCTACAATTAATTAAAGATTAATCAATTGTTTGTTTAGTCTGTAAATGACAAAGAAAGCATGACATGTTATTTCCTGTTTTGCATATTGTCTTGACCAACATGTACACAGTTAACTAACATAACAGTGCCACAGGGTCCAAGATTTTCACTATAGCCATGTTTGAAACAACAACTTTCAAGCAATGATTAGTCAATCAAAAGAAAATTAAATTAGGTGCAAATAATATTTTTTTAAATCTATTAATCATTTCAGTCACTTATCAAGCAAAATAATCAAATATTTGCTGGTTCAAGCTTCTTAAATATCTTTGAACTGCTTCTTATGTCCAACTAACAGTCCAAATACCAAAGACATCACTTTGGGCTCCTGGACATATTATAAGCTAATGATTATTAATCATTATTACTATTGTTGAAATAGTCAGCAGATTAATCAATAATAAAAAAAATGTTGTGAGTTGCAGCCCTACAGAAAATTAAAAGCTGTTTGCAAATACACACACTTAATATTATGGGCTCATCTATGGCAGGGAACTTGTTACTGTCAGGTTGGACAATATTGTAAAAAAAAAAAAGACATTTGTGGTGTGAATTTCCACCAGATTAACTTCACTGAATAGCTCTATTTGGAAATATTTAATTATTCTGAGTACACTTTACAAACAACCAAAGAAGACCCTGCTTTGTTGATAAAATGACAATAATTGTAAATGGTGGTTCGATCTGCATGCAGAGTCCGCATGTCACTTACAAGCTACAAACTCCCATCTATCCAGAAAAAATACTGAAGATAATTAGGTGATTATTTGACTTTAATCTTATACCACAGGTTTTTGTAAATTAAAAACACGGATTTTACTGTAGTTGCTGCTTGAAGTTTTATGGTCATAGTTTGCCTTTTTTGAGCGTAACAAAGAAGGCTCTGTTCACTTAAATGATTCTGAGATAAATATAGCTCTGTCTCTTGTCCCTGTGAGCTTCAGTAGAGTTTATAGTTTTGTGGGTGAATAGATGATGTATTAGCAGTGGTGTTGATATAGTGCTGTACCTTGCAGGTAAGCTGCCCATCCCGATAGAGCCAGACCTGCTCTACCCCCCCTGTCTCCTCCACGGCCTGAACCCTCATGAGCTTGATGTCATCCAAAGTCCCTGTCAGGGACATCATACATCCTGTCTCCTGGTTCCGCAGACGGAAGTACATCTGCTTCTGTTAGAGGAAAAATCACAAAACCACATGGTTAGGTTTGATTCATGAATACATATCAAAATCAAACTTGTGTTATTGAACTGATTTATTACTGTTGAATCATTTTTAAAATTATTTTCCCAGGAAAGAACAAAAATAAAGATACGAGATATTAATATGATGTATGAGAATAAGTTGAAGTCGTACACCAATTTGTTAACGGTCCCATATTGATCCTTCCGTACCTGCAGTAATGGACGTAGGGATCCTATTCTCTGCCAGCCGCTGAACTGACACAAATCAGCCACGTGAATTGGCTGAAGAAGCAACTGTCGACCACAGTAGTTACTACCTTCATACAACACCCACCTGGGGAGAAGACAAGTTACAGTTACAATTTTAACATATCTCTCTATAAAAGCAAGAAATCGCTGTCTGATCCTGATCTGCAGAGATATTTGAGGCACAGACACACAGACAGACAGACTGACCTGAGATTTTTAACATGGCTGCTGTGTGGTTGAAGGGTGTGTAACCTCAGATTTGTTTGGACTACAAAGATACCGTTAATAAATTATTTAATAAATGCTTTATGAATTCCGCTAGCATTGTCAACCATAACCACCATAGCCACGTGCACACCAGAGCCAATCACTGCAGAGCCCACCCTGCTGAGGAACAGGGGGAAGTTGTGGGAGGGACGGCGGCGAAAGACTGACAGCAGCAGTGACGGTGACAGAGATAGCGAGTTTTGAGAGTTGAGAGATTTGTGACGTATAGTGTGTTTGGAGGGTTTGGTGTAGTGTGTTCAGTGTGTAGTATAGTCCTTTTTTTGTGTTGTAAGTCAAAACAACGAGGAGACTGCTGAATGTGGAGTAGGCAGTGCAGCTGGAAGGAGCTGAGGCATTGCCTGCATTTAAATGTAAATAGTTACATATATAACTTTGTTAATTTCAAAAACGTATGGACAAATTTAGCAAACAACAATTTATATTTGCATTATAAGTAATAAAAATGGTATTTATGGTTTTCACAGTAAAAAATCTAACTTTTTCCTACTCGGATTTTATGTTTTTTTGTGATTTTAGGTCCATTGTGTTAATACAGTATGTCAAAATGAAAAAATAACTGTACAGTCACACATGTGAGGTTGTGCTGAAAATAATGACACCAAACAAGGCAAGATAAATAGATTTTAAGGTGAAATATAATGCTAAAATCAAAAGTTGTCAAAAACGGCCAATTATATCCCTGGCGTCACACCTTCAAACACAGCCTCATTTGGCCATCCATGAAAAAGCTACTTAACTTCCCACTTTTCTATAGGAATACATACTTCCTACGGGCAATGCACTAGTCTATCTAATTGAGCTAAACTAACTTCAATTAAGGAAATTTAATTTGTCCATGTCAAACATTTTGTACAAAAAGGACCATTTAGATGTTTTTCTATTGAACCATTTTGCATTCTCACACTGTAAGTCTAACTGGGTTAACAGCAGGTTTTTAAAACCAGTGTTTGGATTGTTAGTTATGTGAATACGAATTTGTTTACATTCAGATTACGAACTGTGCCTTTAAAGGTACCAAAACATAACAGTGAAAATTGACAAGTTGTGACATACATTCCTCCCTCCACCACCAGGGAGCGTACGCGTGCATCTAGGCCTGTCTGCAGCAGGCTCACAGCTCCATTTCTCAATACCACTCTGCGACCTCTACAGCCCACCTTACTGAACAATACGATGGAGGGCAGAGAGAACTCCTGAACAAGAAGACCAGAGAGGTTAATTTATCATTAGGCTCATCTACAAAAACAGTGATTCCTCTATACCAACAAGGTTCGAGTGGGCATCTGAAAGGTCCCAAATGTCGCATTTAAAACACACACAGACAGAGACAATACTTACGTGTCCAACAGTCTGTATGGAGCAGACTGCAGTGTCTGAGGACAGGAAGCCCATGGCCTCTGTGTTGGGGTATTCTCCCTTCTCCAGCAAATACATGTTCTCAGTGAAGTGGGCTCCTTCATATGCAACCCAGCTGACACACAGAGACACACATATTATTGGTGTCATATTGCTCTTCAGTTTTGCCCATAACTCTTTATCCTTAATGAAATCATGACTCATTAACATTAGATTCAACTCCATAGCCCTTCCCCCAATTTGATGTAGCTGAGTTTATACAGTGTTAAATTAAAACAATTTAAACAAGTAAATCAACTAAAAAACAGAGGTAAAAGTATGTTTTTTTTTCAGCTTGTTGCCAAATAAACACAGTGCTCACCAGGCAATTTCTCACCAGATGATTTTATTGTACATGTGTATAGTGACAATAAAGAATATTCTATTCTATTCAGTGTTTGGTACCGGTTCAGTTGTGCCTACCTGCCAGCCAGCACCTTACAGGACCTGGGTCTGAAGTCCTCATCCAAAGCTGCTATGCTGTCCTCCAGAGCCACCAGCCTTCCCTGGAAATCTGGCTCAGAATAGAGCTGCACCTGAAACACATATACAAACAAAACTTAGTGACCCAGCGAGAACAGACAACCAGGATGGTGGAGGAAAAATGGGTCAAATAAAGCCTTGAATGAATTGCTGATACCTTAAATGTTGTTGTTCCCATCAGTGTGTCCTATAGAACAGACAGGAGGGAGGGATTAAAATCAACTGTAGACTCTTACAAACAAATGGTTGACTGTTGCTTTACATCAAAGATTAGATTTACTTCAAACATCACAGCGAAAGACACATTTTATTTAGAGCAACCCATGTTAAAGAATCTGATGGGTTACATTCTGTTAATCATTTCATACATGGAAGACTGGCTGTATGGATGAGATCTTGAAGTTTGGGGCACCCCAATCCTCTGGGCTTCCATATAGGCCTTTCTCCAGGACGTAGAGCTCTCCACTGAATCCAGGCTTCTCGAAAGCCACCCACCTGCCAGGGACACAAAAACACGACAGAGCCATTCATCAGAACTCATTCACAACCCCAATTCTCAAAAAAGGTTGGGGTGCTGTGTAAATTGTAAATAAAAACAGAAAGCATTAATTTTCAAACACATAGCGTTTTTCCAAATACAACTGTCAACCAATACTGACAGTGGTTTTACGAAGTGTTCTTGAGTCCAAATAGTATCCTATATACAATCATTTGTTTGACAATGTGCTGAACCTTGCCCAATCCTTGTTTGCAACAGACTGAGTCTTTTGAGGATGCCCCTCATGATACCCAATAATGATACTATCACCTGTTACCAGTGAATCTGTTTACCTGTGGAATGTTCCAAACAGGTGTTTTTGAAGCATTCCACAATTTTCCAAGTTTTTTTGTTTCTATTGTCCAAACTTGTATCAGATTCACAATAAGCGTATATTTACAGAAATCAAGAAGTTGATGAGTTCAAAAATTAAATATATTGTCTTTGTACAGGTAAAGCTCCTTGATCACATTACACCTTAAGAATCTGAATTAAATCAGTTTTGACATGTAAACTATCACTATAAAAAGAGAACATCTGTGCTTCTTTGAGGGTTGTAAAACAATTCAGCAGGCGAGGCAGATGTAAAGTAAACAGTAACATTACATAAAGCTCTTCATGAAGATTAAACAAATTCACTCAGCTCAAATGTGCAGTTGGCAGACTGCCAAAAATCTGCTGACTGAGAAATGTCTGTCACATTATATAGGTATCATTTAAGATAAAAAAAAAGTGTTTAAAACATGAAACTTTTTGTAAACAATTAGGTACTTTACTATATCTTCATAAACTGTACAGTTTTTACTGTACTTGGATCAAGGCCTTTCTTTCACTGCTGAAACATAATCTATATCTCAAATATTAAGTCTCAAGTCTCAGTCTTGTTATTAGTATCATCAATCCAAATCCATGCCCTCAAGAGATGAGTTTTTTCATCCTTTGTCAAACCTGACATATCAATTACCCAACTAATCCGTCACACTAGATTGTACATAATTATTTTCTCTAAGGCTATATGTGTGCACACATGTGTGTGTATGTTCGCGTGTGCACTGACAGAACTTTTTGTCATGTCTGGAAGGTGAGAGGCACATGCCCTTAGAAACACTATAAGGGTGTGGACAACACACAGTCAAAATGTTTCTATCCTTCATTATTCATTTTAATGTAGAGAGGTATAACTTTTTTTATTATACAGAAACTGTTTGACTTACACTCCACTCATGACATTGACGGACTGAGTTTTGACACCATAGCCGACATCCTCCATGTTGATGACAGGACCCAACAAGTCCACGCTGAGCCCCAGCGTGTCAAAGTTCTGCTCACTGAACAGTTTAACATGGGGGGACAGGAAATCCTTGGGAATATGAAAACACAGTGAAATAATAAGAAAGTGAAAAGCTTCTTATTTTAAGTCCTAACTGTCCAGGAAATAAAAACACAGAAATGTTAAGTCTTTTACGTTTGTAGTTAATTTAGAATCATCAGGGGCAGAGCTGGCACATTTTAAATGACCTGTTAAAGGTGGAGCTCAGAAAAAACACAGCAATCCATGCTGAGCGCCAAAGATGGAAACAAGATCGGACAAGAAATCTGTGTCAGTGTCAGTAATATAAGGCTGATACTTACTGTGCACACAGGTCGAAGTGACAGGAGCCCTTCCTCTGATCCTCCCCAGTCACTGCAGTGAGGATACTCCCCCTCCTCCAGGATGTACTGCTGCCCTTCAAAGTCTACCTCTTGATAGCCGACCCAGCTACAATAGCAAAACAAAGAAATATGAGTAAAAATTCACAACCTTTACATTATTTGATTTTATTCAAATAAATCATATTTGATTCCTGTGAAACAAACGTGATTAGCAGATGATCTTTGGTAAATGATGAAGGCTGATTTATTTATTGATTCAAAATCATACTCACAGACCAGCAAGGATCTTTATAGACCCCACTGTAGACAATGTCCTCTTGTTCTCCTGCTTCTCATCTGTTTTATCCTCCTCTGGTTCTTCTTGCAAGTTGTACATGTCACTGTTGACCTCTATGCACTCTCCCTCAAATCTGGGCTTCTCAAACACTAAGGCCTGAATGAGAGAAGAGAAGGAAGGAGTTAAAGATGAGCCTCAGTTGTAAACACAGACCTTATATGTGTGTCTTTAAGAGTAGAGTTTATGCCTCTATGTGTTTTTGGCTCATTTCTGTCTGTGGACTGCCATTCCACTAATTACAGTGAAATGCAGTATACAAATTAACTTGACATATCTCATATGCTGTCTTAAGCTGGAACTTTGAGCTTTTTTTTGTTGTATCTAGGAAATTTATTGGAAATTTCTCATCGCAGGAACTTTCCCTTGGGTCCAGGAAGAGAGAAAGAACAAGAAAAAGAGTAGTCGATAAAACAATCGAAATAAGATTTTATTTTCATGACGTTTATGCACCTAACCAGAAATATATGTCCGTCTAAAAGTCAGCAGACTGTGCGCTCTGAGCTTTTCAATCTCTTTCACATATATTTCTTTTTTTAAATTTCTGGCATAGCAGAGTCACGCAAATACAAAGAACAACAGAGTGACTCTTCCTTGTGTAAATTATTTGTCTGATCCTATTTCAGATAGAGTGGAGACATACCAGAATGGACTTAGTTCATACTTTATTTCCTATAGTTCCATATTTATCATTACTATAATTCCAGGAACATTTTGGTCAAAAAGGAAAATCAGTTACCAATTCATAGTCAATATACATTTAAATATATTTGCGTAATTTACGAGATAAACGTATGACTACTTCCCTGTAGAATCCCACAGTAAATTCATTTTCTTTGTAGTTAGTCTAACGAAGACAGACTTAGATATGCTTTTTGTGAAACTATGCATCACCTGTTACTTGTTGTTTAGTATAAAGTAATTTACAGTGTATCCAAATCAACAGTGATGTCTTCAATTTGCTTGTTTAGTCCTAAATATAATGACATTCAATTTACTGTCAAAGAAAAGCTGAGATACTGAAAACCAGAAAATATCTGATATTTTGCCTGAAAAAATACTACAACGATGGATCGTTAATTCAGTTAATTTTCTTTTGACTGACTAATCAATGAATGAAACTTCAGTTCTGCCTGCTCGACCAAAAATCTGAGCATTATGTCCCCCCATAGTAGTTTAGATAATATGTGCAATCATTGCTTCAGACTGCTTTTTTAGCTATAAAACCTAAAATATCAGTTACCTTTCAACAAAAACTTGTAGAGGTGGTCACATCACATCTTCACTACTGTAACAGCTGAGACCTTCACAAAATAATATCTTATTTTTAATATTAGATGGTATGACTGAAGTTTCTCTAAATCTATAAATATTCAACTCAAATTCTGAGCTGTGGGAATACAAATGGCTAAGAAAGTTGCAATTTTTCCCAAACCAATGTGAATATAAGCCAATCCATCAACATAATGAGTCATATCAGTTAACATGCCTCAGCTAAATCGCTCAATTTCCTCAGCCATCTTTTTCATCTTCTCAGCTATCATTTGCAAGATATTCTAAACAGCTGATATTGATAGAAGCAACAAATGTAATTTATACAGAACACACCTGGAAGTCATTAGGATGCTCCACCCTTATTGCTCCCTATAATAAAGAGAAAAAAACATTTGTCAGAGCAATACAGGTGAGGAAATGATAGTATTGTGCAAAGACATATCCATATTAACTGTACTGTACCATTCGGAGGGGTCTGAGAGACCCGATGAAGGGCTGAGGGAAACCCCAGGACTCTGGGCAGGGATACTCCCCCACCTCCAGCACTCCTACTAAACCTCCAAACCCTGGATCAGTGTACACCAGCCAGCTACAGATAGAGACGGCATGGGAGAAAAGTGAAAAAAAGGGAGGGAAGAAAGTTGACACATGACAGAGTAATGACCATTCAGTGACATCTTCACAGTACTTTGAAAGGGTAACCCTGTTTTAAGCTGTCACATAATGACGTGACTAAATATATTACTTCCACTGTCTACAACATGAGTCAGTTGAAAAATGTAAGTGCTAACCATCAATAATCACCAGTAGTTAAAACTATGTCAGCCACAGGCTCTAGCCTGCAGCAAGCATTCCTACCAAGAGAGATCCGAATGCCGTATACAGACGCTGGTGGTTTCCCACCAACAATGACACTGAAATATGTCTCCAGAATTCAACATTACTTTAAATGAGTATCACAAAATTGCAGTTGGCTTTCAGTGTCAGCTGAACTTACACTCCAGAATGGACCTTAATTGAGCCAGTGGTCTGTGGCATCCCATAGGAGCCAATCTCCACAGTGTCGTCACAGTAAGATGACATCCTCCCCAACCCATTCACCTCTGCAAACAGGTCAATTTGGGGCATGCTATAGTCCTATAAAACACAAAATAAAATTATCAATTAATTTAATTTGAATATTTACAGATGGGGAAGGCTATCATTAGACGATTGTATCACGCTAACACAATATTTTGTAATGCTTTAATTTGAGTATTATCAAAAAAATCTACTAAACTCTTTTTTCATTTAGCAAAAGAGACAAAATATATATTAAATGTTAAATACTGTATAAACACAAGCAACCACACAGAAACTTCTACCTAAACAAATTACAGTCTCAAACTGGCATGACTATGATTTATATCCAGTATTTTGTCAGGTTGAGCCCAACTGATTTCTTTTTTTAGAGCTGATGCCAATACTGATATCAGGGAGCAAAATATTCTGATATTGATATATCGGCCGAAATTTGATTAACGTGGTTATCAGACACTGATAAAGATATATAACTGAGGGAGGACATCCTACAGCTACTCTGCAATGCACTTTATTGTATTAAATTTGTGCCTGTGCACTGAAACAGTAAACTGCCCTGGGAATGTAATCATTATAAATGACCCCAAGCATAATTTTCTGCATGATGATCTCTAAAAAAACAGTTTTCATAACACCGCATATCGG